>JBBPPA010000589.1:0-19505 GCA_038091735.1 Leccinum pellstonianum | reverse complement strand
CATTTCCATTCGATTGCCGAGGCCTGAATATCCATTGGTACACAAGTCTCTTTTGTTGCTCGCTCCTGCTGTCCACCCTAAGCGGCTCTGTTGATCTCGTCAACGGCTTTCATCGGTGGCCTTGCGTACGTACTACTCACCATTGTACCGGGCGGCCCGGGGCCAGAGTGAGCTGAGGTGACATGTTCAAGTTGTCCATGCGGGTCTTGCGGGTCTTGCCGGTTCGGTTTAGTAGCGTAGCAGGTTCACCATTACATAACCTCTTCCTTGAACGCAACTTTAAACATACTGCTGGGCCATGTTCAGGTACAAAGAGAATATCTAGTCGTACCAGCCAAAGTTTAACAGCCAATTTCTCTACCAGCCTCTACCAGCCTCTATGAAGAAATTATAATCCGACCATTTTCAATCAAGTTCAGTCTCCTCGACCGATCTCGATGGGCCACTATTGAAATAGATGGTCATCTAGGCTGATCTAGGTCAAACGAGGGCTCGCGAGCCTCATGTATTCGCTACAGCAGGGCGTGATAATAACCATAGTAATACACGATATGCATCAATAATGATGATGCTACTGGCAGGGGATACAGGCCAATAGAGTACTTGTACAAGTTGGATCGGCCAGGGAAAGCATGCGAGTGAAAACGTGGCTGAGTCGAAGTGATAGCGAGCTAAAAGCGGGGGGATATCTACTAGTCCTCGTCGGGGTCGTCTTCGGCGGAAATGGGCTTGCTTGCGCCGGCACCAGCTTTCTTCTTGGCGGCCTTATCATCGTTTGAACGTTTCTTGTATTCCTAGACTCGAATGAGAGGCACGAACTTGGTAGAACAGCAGCTATCATACCTCGAATAACGGATCCTTGTTTGTTTCCATTGCCGCCCATACGGTAGCAAACTTGGGATGAAGCTTCATCCCCTGCCATGCACTCTCACGCAGTTACTACTTCATTGTATCTCGCTGGCTCCGACTCGTTGTGGTTTTCTCGACCAGAAAAACACGATCTAAGCAAGATCACCCACCTCTCCGACTCGGTCAAGGTCAAGGATTTCGAGGTCGCTTTCTCTCATCTCGTTTCGACATCTTCTCCCTGAAGCCATGCTTCAGCGTAACTGTCTGATTGTGATCTGAGCTAGAAAACTTGATTCCAAGACTTGTAGACAACTTCGACTGGCGCACTCACGAGCCTGAGGCAATCCGTCTACATCGTACTCATCTGTTGATCCTCCTTCCGATCGGCTCTAAATGTACTGACCCTTGAACACCATCCCCGATTAGACTCGACACGCGCTCACCACACGCATGCATTTTCACATACCCTCTTCCCTTCAACGACGTCGATGATCCTGAAGATGCAACCGCCGGTATAAGGCGTGGTTGACATTCTAGAGGACACAGAGGGCGGAAGTGCAGTACCTGAGGCAGATGCATCTGCGGGCTTCCTAGGCACGTTCTTGAAATCACATTCCATAAAATCATTGAGCGTTCAAACGTTCATGCCTCCCTTCCGTCTCGTTCCCGTGTTTGTACGGAGTACAGTTAGAAAGACACCTACCCATCTCACGGCATAACATAGCAGTTTGCAAGTATCCCAGGTTTTCCTCCCAGACGAGGCCGATTCTCGATCGATGCTATCTGATACGACACTCCGAGTCGTGTCAGTCGCAGTATCGGCTGACTCGAATGCCCGATCTCCTTATCAGTGGCCGGACAGACCCGCAGGGCCGCAGTGCACGAACTCGTGGTATGAATTCCGCAGATCATATGCGCGATCAGCAGATCATCAATCGCCGTGAGTCATCTCACGGGCCAGATAGAAGCTTCCTGTCCTTTCCGTAAAGGTATTACCTTTCACACCGGGGATTATGACATTTTCAATTCACTGTAAGTCCCAAAAAAATGTCGAAATTGGAATTTTCTCACACGCAAAATGTCAATAAAGCCATTTTCATAATGTTAATAGTACATTGAAAATGTCATAGTCCCCGGTGTGTTTGTTTCTCTCGTACCCAAAATCCCGTGGGAAAGTCCATCGCCTAATGCATCGGCAATAGCCGCTTCTGAGTTCAGAATGTCACAACATCCCCGCGGATCATCCAACCAGCTCCTGCCAGTGCCAGAAAATTGGTGCAACTTGTTGCTGTGACTTCCACACACCCCTCTCAACCCAGGTCTGTGCTGTGAGGGCTGTATGGAACTCGAACCGGATGCTTGGCCAACACAAGTACCTCGTCATTGGCGAGGTATCGTCAGGAGATGATTGCAACGCGACATGACGGACACGAGCTACGACGTGACAACAACAACGCATAGTAGCACCAAGACGCGACAATGTGTCGACGAAACGATATCACTACCTGCCAGCGACATGGCACTAAGATGGCTCCCCGCACGATGGTACTGCGAGTGAGAGTGAATCGTTGGCAAAGTGGAACAGTAGAGAAGGACAGATAACGTCAAGTCCGAGTTGCCCATGGTGGCTATTGTTCTTGTTCTTGTTACTGCTAACGTTGTTTTTTTGTTAGAACTCTGCTCGTAGAACAAAAAAACCGTATAGAGACACGCCACGCGCCCGCAAAGACGAAAATCGGCAGAAAAATATCCCCATGCTCGCCGGTCTGACAATGCCAAAGACTGCAACGCTGCACAGCGGAATTTCCGTGAGCACCAAGTTATATGAACCCCGCTCTGCAGCATACTACCATCATCTCGAAGCTGTCCAAGGTCCCCCGGTTGCGCCGTGACACTGACAACTTGCGTACCGAGTCGGACGGTAACGACGGAACTACGGCCCGAGAGTCATTATGCCCCTGTATCTCGATGCTCGCTACACCCATTCGCCCCGCCGCTATCGCATCATTTCAGATAGGCCAGAGTCATTCGACTCTGGAGAGATCCCACCTCAAGTCATCAAATGGGGTTCGATACCACAACGACTCATTCGTCAGGCTTAAAAGGAAATCCGCAGCAGGGCGTTTTATCGGGCAACGTGGTCCGCGCGGACCCTACCGTATTATATCACTTCGCTGACATCTCAGCCTACCATCGTACCAATCTGGTCAGCATCTGAACAGTCTCGCGTCCCTAGAGCGGAAATGAGTATCTTGCCGAACGCTAGGATGCCATGCTTTCTAGAACCCGTGCCATATGTGCTAACCATTTTAATTCCATCATATCTCAGTCAACGCCGCAATGCGCTCGCGAGGCCTAGTGAACCGCTGATTTCCGTTGTCTCAACTCAATTGGTCGGGAGCACCAGTTTTGATGAGCAAATCAGAGTGGTATCTCCTATGCATGACGAACACCGCCAACGGAGTTGCTTGTTTCTATCATCTATTTAATAAACTTGTCTTTGCGTCCTAGCATTCACTGTACATTTATCAACCAAAGTACCCCATCTTCTCACCACAGCGTCCCCTTGCCACCTGGCCGTTAATCAGTTTTGGCTTTGTCGGATCCAAGATTCGACCTGTCAGGCAGCACAGCAGCCACCTGATCAATCTTCTTAAACTGCCAAGGGAACCTCGACGGGTACAAGAACGGACGGAGATCAAACCCTATCAACCCATGTAACCGTCAGCGCCCATCGCCTCGACACGGAGAGAAACGTGTGAAAGATGGAATCGTGCGTACTGTTGTCGTCCGGGCTATAGGATTCCTAACGCAGGTGTTAATGTCAGTTTCGCATGTCGTACGACCGGCGACTCGGAAAAAGAAACATACCGCGTGGTACGAAGGCGTGAGTGTCGTCATCTTGTGCCTATTCCTCGCGTGCTCGAAGAAGAATAGTTTCACCTTTTCCGCGATCTAAGGCATGAGCGTCAACGTCTCAGTTTGCGCTCGGGTTTTCCCTTGATGGTAAGTCAAGATAATCCTTACCTGTAGAGGAGACAAGAACGCACTCCACTCGTGCACCAGCTTGGTAAACATGCTATACGGCCCACACTTTTCCACCTTTCGAAGCCGTCCAAAGACGGAGAGCTCGTCGTACGTCATGCCCATGTCGACCTGACGGTGTTCGTACGTTCGTTCGATGAGTTGGTTTGGTCGTAGATCTTACCTCGTCCGCCTGCATATATGTTTCCAAAATAGGCTCCAGCTCGGCCGTCGGGATCGCATCCAAGAAGCTGAATAACAACTTCGATCAGGACGTTCAGGAGGAAGAGGCGAAATGGGGTTTCGGATCCTACCTTCCGAGAATGGGCAAGTCGAAAACGCCTTGAGCATACGCAATGAACTTCTTTAGGTCAGTCTTACTGATACCTCCGATGGGATTGATGTCCGCTGATCTCGATATTCATATTCAGAAAACGTGAAATGATGATCAAGTGTGAGACGCTTCTTACCTGACGAGCAGTCGTATTTGGTCAAGTACCCCCGCAGACTAAGTCGAGGTCGTGTCAGGATACATGCGTGCCGATCTGTCGCTCTGCTAGGCCAGACCAGGTATGGCTCACCTTTCATCTACGTTGGCGCTGCCCAACACAAGCAATCCACCTTGTCTACCTCTAACCCAAGGCAGGAGTTGAGCAAATAGGTACGAAATAACCATACGCAACCTAGCCTAATGAAAAAAATTGTAAGACAGATTCAAGATACTACGACAAGAACTCACCTGAATGTTCTGCAAAGCCAAGTTCTCCGCCGCGCTCCCTCCATGCGCTCTGAAACGCGGCCTTGCGCCAGTCACAAGCACAAACAAGTCGCGGACAGAGGTGACGACGGAGTCCATGTTGAGGTTGATGTGGTAGCTGACAGGTTTTGCGTCAAACTCCATTAAACTCCATCAAACTCCCTCACACTCGGAGAACATTTACCTTCCAATCGCTTCTCCAAGGTCTTTCGCCCTCTTTCTTGTCTCTGTGCTCGAATTCTCGGTTCCCATGTAACATGTATGGAACACGCGACCACAGAACTCCTTTGGGTCAGACGGTATGTAGCTCGAGTCATCGGGCTCCCCCGCGATGCGCCGTGCGTCAGCGATCACCTGCTTGTCTATCAAACGATGATGGCATAAGTAGCTAAACAGCTGGGACAACGGGAAAGTTCTTTACTTGCTCGAGTCGCAGCCTCGGCGACCAGGCGACACATGGAATACACGATGACCGCTGTGGCGCAACTGTCAATACCGCCGCTGAGAGGTACAAAGTACCCCTGAGTACGAGAGCGTCGGAGGTAATCCCAGAGCCAGCACGCAGGTCCCAGTCTGTTAGGAGAACGTTCAGTCACCTTCATCGGTCAACTTACGAATAGAAGTGGAAACTGACGCAATCTCTTCCTCAGGTTTGTGGAACTTGGCTGGGTACAGGGTCGTTTGGAGGCTCAAGCTTCCATCCACATCAGGTTCTCCAAACTTGCCACCGGAAAGCGCAAAGGGAACTTCGATTCGGTGGTACTTTTGGGACAAGGCTGCTTGGAGTCCTCGACTGCACGACGTGCGGTGTGCACGCACGTCCTCGATATCAATGGTAGCCGTGACGACCTCAACATCGTTGAGAGAAAACTGGGAGCCCTGTGCTATGATGTGACCATTCATTGCAATCATCGCGCATCCGTCGTAATATAGCCTGTCTCCGTCACATCCCTGCTGGTTAGCGTACAGGTAGACTCCGCCGAGCTATCAAATTGACAAGATTTTAGGGGTACGGCCGTCGACTAGCGGAGCTGGTAACCCCTCACCTTCAAAGTCGCTTCCTTGATCAGTTCAACGCGGGTGTAAAGCTTGCGGAGTTCATGATGACTGCCACTCGAGTTGGTGAAGATCTCTACCCCGTCGAGTCCCATAGAAATGTGTGGACTTGCATTATGTGATGAGTTCCCCGTCTTATCAAAACGGAAGAGCAACGAACCTGGCGGGAGTAAACAATTCTTCGCAGAGTTCCACACCAATACATGTATCGGTGGTGCTTATTACACAGTCGCCAAACGGAACTTTAACCTGTTGTTGATCAGCGTCAATTTCTGTGATCCAGTACAAGTTTCCCACCTGTTTCGTGACTGCCTGCATGATTCTAGGCAAGAAATGGTCCTCCCATTCGTGATGCTTCATCCACGGCGTAAAGTATCTCATTTCGCGGTAATTACCGTCGTTAGCGAGCCACATCTTCGGACGAATCAACAGGATCTGCTTGTTGTGAACGATCACCCTGCAGTTGTAGATCACGTTCTTGTGCACGACTGGCCTGAGGATTGCGGCGTCAGGATGGTATTACGTCTACGCGTCTATCCACGCACATTCCAATATCGCAAATGATATTCATGGTATCGTCTCCCGCAAGTATTTTTGCGAGCACTTCCCAGGAATGTAACACGGTATCACCTGTTTGCTTGGCGTTCTAGATCGTTGTTAACGCAAGGGAATGTAAAAAGGAACGAACCTTCGAGGAAATGATCATAACACCCATAACCTCTACTTCGTCTGAGAGCATAAACGTCATGAAAGCATCGACACCCACGGGATCTCTAGTTCTGGACCGACTCTGAGCGTTGCTCCTCGCTGTTTGGCTATAGCAATGCTTTCGATGATTCGTTCATAGTTTCCCTGTATACAGGTCGGATGAGCACAGTCCATATGGAGCGTGAATTTCCTACTTGAAAATCCAAGGCCCATTGATTGAGGGAGCTACAAAGGATTCAGCGACACACTCGCTGGCTGGAGTCGAAGCATTACCAACTGTGACGAACTTGTCAGCAATGGCTAGCCAGAGTACTTGCCACGTACGTTGCCAGCGTTATCAAGTGACCCATATTTGTGTTCCGCTATGAAGTTGGTAATGGAGGTGATGACGGTATTGAACATCGCTGGGAGATTTGAGGCGGCCGTCACCGGGATGGCGAGGAAGCGTGGGTACAAGATAGTAGTCATCTTATCTTATCTCATAATAATACCCACGCCTGCTGCTCCTGGCCATGCACCGTCTCGGAGGCGTCGGTTTAGCGGCATTCGAACGACAACAAGAATCACAGCGCTCGTTCGCGACGCTCTCATCGGAGCTATCAAAGGCTCAAGTAAACCATCTCCAGTTACAGCTCACGCAGTTCCGCACCGCCCTCACCGGTTTCGCCAAGACACACCGAGACTCGATACGCAGCGACCCCAAGTTCCGTCATGAGTTTCAGCGCATGTGCTCTTCGATTGGCGTCGACCCGCTCGCAGGACCAAGGAAAGGAGGCTTGTGGGAGATGCTCGGGATAGGAGACTGGCAGTACGAGCTCGGCGTTCAGATCGTAGACGTGTGTGTGAGCACGCGCGAACGGAACGGCGGTCTGATCGAAATGGGTGAGCTGGTCAGGATGGTCAGCAAACTTCGAGGCGTCAAGAACGGGGTGATAACCGAGGAGGATGTCATCCAAAGTATCAAGACACTGCAGCCGCTCGGTGCTGGCTACCAAGTTATCGACGTCGGGGGAGGGAAGAAGATGGTGCGGAGTGTGGTGAAGCAATTGGACGAGGATCAGGGTATCATTCTTGCAGAAGCACAGGTGGAGGGCGGGAGGATCGTGGCAGAGATTTTGGTGAACCGACGAGGGTGGACGTACGAGCGGGCGAGGGCGGCGCTTGAGAACATGCTTCTCCGTGATGGACTCTGTTGGCTCGACGATCAGGACGAGTGCTACGGACAGTCGTACTGGGTCCCATCTGCAATGCACTGGGACGAATAAACCAGATACTCGTCAGTCTGTCCATAATATCGATAACATGGGCGACGGCCAGTTTGACATTCAGACATTCCTAGTCGACAAACAAAATCTCCCTCGGAGTTTTCACTTTGAATCTAGAAAATAGGGGCGCGTCCTTAAATGTGCCCTCGAATCTCTTGAAAGTTGAATCTCACCCTTCACCATGTCTTTGCGCTGGTACTACGACAATTTGACCGTATCTTGGACGACGCGCTGTCCGCGCGCATCTTGCACCCCTTCCCCCCTACACCGGCGAAACTAGGCGCGAGACCTTCAGGCCGAGGTATGTCGCCATAGCGCTTCCTAATAAGCTGACTTGTACTGATCGACATCACCGGACGACAGGATGAACCTGCACGAGGATCCTGACGGTGACGTGTCAACGTCACCGCATCGTTCGGACTTCTCGGCGCCAAGCCGGACAAGGTCCACATAGACGTCAACCAGGACCGCCTTACCGTCTCGGGTGAGACCGGCTCCACCGAGGATCACGAAGAGCGCAGGTATAAGGAACTAGTACACCCGCACTCTGATGCTTCCCCAGGGCACCCAGATGGGTATCGTCAGCAAATTTTGCTTTGTCCCTTCGTCTGACCCTACTTAGCCGAACGATGTTCACGCCAATATGGAACACGGCCTGTTGAACGTGACCTTCCCCAAGACGCAGCCTCGAAAGCAGCCACTTCGCTCTTAGTCTCGTGACGAGTATTCTGATTCTGAGTTGTTACAGCCCCGATTTCAGTTCAAATGATTGGGGGTGATATACTGGATGCCAGGATGACCATGGCAGACCACACATGTCGGCATTAGATTCAGAAACGTTGAAGACAGATATAGTAGGTATGTGCAACCAGTCGCATTTGTGTTCTGTGCGCATGGTGATCTTATGTATGCCATCCCCCCAGAAACAGTCATCGAGGACCTCCCCCTTCCGACGCAGAGCCAGACGTCGGTATGACGGAGGAACAGTGTCAAGGCGCAACGTCGAGCGCTGAGTCGCGGCGTATATCATTCCTGTTTCAATACCGCCGCTGTAACAAACAAGTTTTCCCTCGGAGTTTTCACTGATCTAGAAAATGATCGGCGACAGGGGCGCGTCCCTAAATGTGACCTCCGCGTAATGTTCGACGTCATAGCAGTTTGACCCGTTGGCTTTGACCGTTTCTTTAACAACGCTTCAGGCCCTTCAGCTCCCGCACCGGCGGAACTGGGCGCGAGTCCTTCAGGACCAATTTCGCCATAGCCCCTGTGCTAGGCAATGCGCCCTAATAAGCTGACTCGTACTAATCGACATCACCGGAGGACAGGATGAACCTGCACGAGGATAGATTAATATTCCGAACAAGACGGATAGTGTATGTGCAATCGGTTCACGGCACCTCAGAAAATGGTTATGAAAGTAGTCTCCCGACGGCCCGAAATTTTCCGAGGGACGATCAATCATCAAGAAGAGTTATAAGAGCCAGCTACTATCTCTACCGTATCTCCGCTAGCCATGCCGCAAGACTTCGTAGGCCACCGACCTTTGGACGACGGAGGGGATAACTCAAACTTCAGGGGCCTCTGGTGCGCAAGTCAGATCCGGCGAAAGGGGGTATCGTCATTCGGTCGATCATCATTAGACGAAAAGTGTACATCCCCTAAACGATTTCCAGCGACTTGACTCGGGGCTCCGGCGGGGGTATATAACCCTCGCCCATCCCTGTCGAACCCACCAGCAACCTACCACCATGTCTTTGATCCGCACATTCTACGACCCCTTCACCGACTTTGACCGTCTCTTCGACGACGCGTTCAGCACGCGTCTCTACCGCCCCGTCGCTACCCCTAGCACCACCGAAACCAGTCGCGCGCTCTTCAGGCCCAGGTACGCCACGTTCTCGCCATAGCCACTTCCGTTCATTCACGCCGGACGAAACAGGATGGACCTGCATGAAGACCCCGACGGTGTCAACGTCACCGCAACGTTCGATCTGCCTGGCATTAAGCCAGACGAGGTCAACATTGACATCGTTCAGGACCGCCTCACCATCTCAGGCGAGACCGGTTCTACCCAAGAGCGCGACGAGAGTGGATACAAGGTTCGCGAGCGGTCCTGGGGCAAGTTCTCCCGCACTCTGGTGCTCCCCCAGGGAACCAAGGTGAGCTCCCTTCCGAAGTTGTCTTTGCGTCCTTGTTTTGTCTGATAGGAGGGCCCTACCTTAGCCCAGCGATGTTCACGCCAAGATGGAGAATGGCCTGTTGAACGTGACCTTCCCCAAGGCTCAGCCTCAGCAGCAGCCCCAGCGCATCGCCATCCAGTGAGCGCCTTCTAGCCGGCCTATGTTCATGGTTTCGCCGTCTGCTTCGGAATCGAGAAGGCTTGCATCATCCAATATGAGTGTGTACGATACTGGCATTGACTAGTCTGCTTCCCATTAGTGCCCAAGAGGAAGAAGCTGGGCTGTATTTATATGTTTGATTGTGCCTCGTCTCGGTGATTCTAATGCATTTATTTATGGAGCCGAAAGTATAGCCATAATTGAGAATGAATTATGTTCCAAGCGAAAGCAAACCACTTAAGCTCACTCACTTTGAGGGGGCCAATTCGTCCGCCAAATCAGGGGGCGCCCGAGGTGATCGGAACGCTGATAAGCAAGAAATATCTTACACAAGTAACATTCGGCCGTCGCGTCGGCGCAGAAAAAAGAATAGTGAGCAGTGTTTGCAGGCATCAAGAAACGGGTCACAGGGTGCGGTTGACATCTACAGGTATATGGACTCACTCCGACCGTACCTCTGTTTGATCCGATCCAATGATCCTCCGATATACATCCTTCGCCCATATCCACAACTCGTTCCAGTACGCAAAGTACAGCGCGCCAAACGCCGCACCTCCAAGATGGGCATAGTGATCAAACATCCTAGTGGATTTCATTAGCAACGGCGACCATGAGCCGTGCGCGTGATCGGCCGTCCTCGCCGAGCGAAAAACAATCCGCTCACTTACATCCACGAATGACGCCAACGACGTCCACCAGCACCAACGCACCCACGCCCGTTCGTAATCAGAAGGCTAAGAGGTATGAATATCGGTTGAACTTGCGCGTCCGGGAAAGCTAGCGCAGTCAGTACGACTGCAGCATAGATCGCCTCGGAAGCGCCTAACGAAGGAAGAATCCTCCGTGGTGCGTCCCGCGACAGTACCCAAGAGGGCCGATGTTTCTGGAGGTGGGACAGTATTCTAGGGTACAGCACTTTGGCTGAGACTACGTGGCTGACTAGCCCAGAGAATAGTCCAGTTGATGCGGCGAGCACAAGCGTGAGCACGCAAAATATGAACAATGGAAGGCGAGGGAAATACATACCCGAAATGAAGAATGCGAGGAAATGCCACTGAGCACTAACGTCCGGTTCGCGTGATGGGGAAACGCACAAGTAGTGCGTGGCGGCAGCGCCTATGGAACGACCAAAGCGAAGTCAGTCGTCCCATCACCGGATGAAGCTAGTGAAAGAGTGCTTGACAAAGCTTGCCAACGCCATCGAGTTGGCGGCAAGGTGAAGAACACTATTGTGACTGATACGAAAAACTCAGTCCAGGGCGCAAACAGAAAACTATGCCAAGCAAAGCACCGACCTGAACATGCTGGTAAGCAGCGTATAGGCTTTTCCAGAGAGCGGATCGTGCATGAAGTTTCTGTTCATAGATGGTTGAAGCCGAGGTATCTTCCACATAAGAAAGATGGCAGCGTTCAACGCGCAGATCGACCAGCAAAGTCGCCTGCCTTCACTTTCGAAAGCTGTTCGTCGGTGGTACAGCTGCTTCATCTGTCGTTCTTCCCGAGTCCCGGAACGTTTCGAGCAACCCTAGGAAACCATTTCTGCGGCGACTGAACGTGCGATTTTTGAGTTCGCAACAAGCATGGATGGTTGGAAGTGCGCTGAAAGGAATGTCGGCAATATGTAGTCCAGAGCATACCCATGTACATCTTGGTTATTACTTGCCACGTTGCCAAACTATGTGTTTTATTACATAATATCACTTTTCTTTTCTCCGTCCACCACCTTTCAATGAAGGCTTGCAAGCAAATGATGCGGCACTCCTCATCACACCCCAGATATGTAAGGATCTCCGCACCGAATACTTTGACAACCGTTTCGTTGACATATACTACACCTGGTCCCTCCACGACTCTGACGCGATCCAAACCCGCCAAACTCACCTCGTGGCGGACGAGCACTGCGTACAAGGGAATCCCCGTATCGAGACCCCGCTCCCTGCTATGTCAGACTGTCCAGGGATAGGTCGGCGGCAGTCGCAGTGGCTGGTCGGACAGCTTTTTCACGCTGCCGTCGACGCCGCGCAGACGGTGGCTTGGGAATGTGTCCAAGCTCAAGCCGGCCAACTTTCAGTCCGTGCACGAAGCGTTCACGAGCTGGGAGGAATGCAGGTTGACATCAGCGTCAAGGTCGACTTCACGCTGTTCGAAGGGAGCAGAATTCTTAAGTGTCGGTTTCACCAGACGAGAGATGCAGTGGTGATGAAATCGGTCAAGTTTAGAGTGGAGGGGATGGCGCAGCAGGGAAGAGCGGGCTTTCAGGTCGGTTTGCGATTGATCCAGGAGTAGTGGGTGGTGCACACTCCTTTGTTCAGTCCGGACTTGACGGACGGGGAACCTTTACGGAGACGCATGATGATGCTGATTTTTTTTGCGTGCAGAATCTCAAAAACGGTGACTGTTATCTCGCTCACTTTTGGGGGGACAGCCATGACATTATAGATACTGCTAGCGAAGACATTCACATCGGGCTCTGTCACTGTGACATCGATGCTCGTGTAGTGATAATTGTGCTCCCGTTTGAACAGGATTCAAATTGAGATCACACAATCCGTGGCTCGCGATTAGGAATAGAGGAATGTCGAGGGGCTCCTCCAAGGTCTCCTTCGCTTTTGTCGTGCTCTTTCGCTGCCTTTTCCAGTCGGTAGTTTAATCTGGGAGGGCGCCGGTCAACCTTCCGATGTTGTTATCGTGAACTCTGCTAATAAATTAAACTCAGAAACATAAAGTGTACCGGGAACATTCGCGATGATTCAAGCGAGGTCCGCAAACCCGACCTGTAAAGTAGTGGAATCGAACACACTGTATACGCCCTGCAGGAAAGTCACCCCGATGGTCCAAAGTGCTAAGCCATAAGTTAGAACGAGTCCATCGAGCGCCGCAAAAGGGGGCTCAGGAAGCGAACCTCACCGGTACGCGAGCGCTGGGCAATGATGGCACTGAAACAACTGGCAGAACCTTCCCTGGTCGGACTAAGTCTGAGAACTTCAGCAGGGATTACAAACGTCCTGCCGCCAAAGGTAAGGCCCACTGTTGGGAAAGATTCGCACGGTACTGTAGACTATCGATAAAAATAAGGTGACGAACGCAATCAGAACTCACGGGAATAGTAACCAAAGCCTTCATGTTCCTGGAGGGTACCGTCAAGGCGTTTGTACAATTCCGAAACCAGTTCCCAATCTCCTATGATGTGATTTGTACCAGTGTCTAAAACAACGGGTACCTCTGCAAGGATTCTATTGCCATTAGCACGAAGATCGTCCATCGACACCTGCCAGAATCCCTACATAGATGCCAATGTCAGCAACATCCACTCGCATCTACTGGCATTTTCACTCACAGGATGTGTTACGGGCGTATAAGTGATGTCACCATTGTACAACATACTGTTCACTCCACCGATGTACATCTCGGCCCCAGAAGAAGAGAGTTTAAACGAAAATGTCGGATTGATTAGCCTCTTTTGTTTGGCAAGTGATTCAAACAGCGGAGAGACTTTAAATCCCGAGATGGAAGGGAAGGCCAATCCCAATAAACCGTCTGCATATCCATTGTTCGGTATCTGAGAATCGTATGATGTCACAGAACCAAAGGTCTGAGGGTCTGCCTAGCTTGGCGTCAGAATTCGATGTTCATGTTCATAACAGATGCAAAACATACAGTGAATCCAGCGATAGTTACATTATCATTATACCAACCACCTGCGACCATGGATCCATCCCCATATTTGAGCAGAAATGACTTCCCCAGGTTCTTGGCAGATTCAGATGATTTGGGATCCCAGAGGTCGCGATCTCCGGAAATCCCACCGCAGCCAGTCTCCAGCACCCACATATCGCTGTATTGACTGGGAAAAAACAGCTATATGAACTAAAAGAAAGCACCTACGCTGAGCCAGTGTCGATTTGGACTGTGATGTAGCTCAGGGTAAACATATATCGGAATAATATAAGGAAATTTTACCCTTCAAGGTCTTGGCAGGAGCACCAATCGAAATCTCGCCAATCCATATGTCATGTTGATAAGTTGTCAGCGGGACGCTAGCGCCACGTGTTCCGAGTCCGTGCTCGCTCCGTTTCACAGCGAAAGGATGCATCGTTCCCGTGTTCCTCTCGTAATTTTCTAGCCCACGAAGGATCTTCCTAAAAAAGCCTGAGCAGACTAGGTGTAACAGTTCATTCCACGTACTCCCTGACTGATATACCACGAAAGCTGATTTCAGTGAGATCAATGCTTCTGTTGGAGTTCAGAGAGGAAGGGTGTCTGGCGAGCGGTATGGCTATTCCACCCGCCTTCCGATGTGTGATAGGTTTCGCAACGGCCACAGCAACCAGGCTGGTGATGACTGCAAATATGGTTATCGGAATGAATCGCATTGTAGAGGAGTGGAAAGGACCGGCGGTGAAACGTCTACCTACAGACCTTTCATAATGGGAAGTCCACGGCGATCAGGGCTAGGAACAAAACGGATGATGCAAAGGCGAAACTGATGATATCATTGTATGAAAGCGTGGAATCACCTTTTCGTTAGTCTCTCGTACCATTGGGTAGGAAGACAGTTGGTCGTTCCGAAGTTCTATTCCTTTTCGTGCGAGCGTGTCGCATCCCAGACGATCACTTGACCAGTCAGTATACGTCCAACACACGATCCTTTCGCTTCCCTACCTCCTCGCCATACTCCACTCGCCATTGTCGATTTTTTTTTCCCTTCACCCGCTCACGCCATGATCCCGATCAGCAAGAAAAGCGACCGTGATATATCTCATCTTGGGCAGAGGGTCGCACTGTGCCAGAGTGAGCTGAGGTGACATGTTCAAGTTGTCCATGCGGATCTTGCCGCTTTGCGGGTCTTGCCGGTTTGGTTTAGTAGCGTAGCAGGTTCGCCATTACATGACCTCTTCCTTGAACGCAACTTTAACATACTTACTGGGCCATGTTCAGGTACAAAGAGAATATCTAGTCGTACGCCTTTATCCCCTGCCATGCACTCTCACGCAGTTACTACTTCATTGTATCTCGCTGGCTCCGACTCGTTGTGGTTTTCTCGACCAGAAAAAACACGATCTAAGCAAGATCACCCACCTCTCCGACTCGGTCAAGGTCAAGGATTTCGAGGTCGCTTTCTCTCATCTCCTCCCTGAAGACATGCTTCAGCGTCACTGTCTGATTGTGATCTCAGCTAGAAAACGTGATTCCAAGACTTGTAGACAACTTCGACTGGCGCACTCAGGAGCCTGAGGCAATTCGTCTACATCGTACTCGTCCCTTGATCCTCCTTCCGATCGGCTCTAAATGTACTGACCCTTGAACACCATCCCCGCTTAGACTCGACACGCGCTTACCACACGCATGCATTTTCACATACCCTCTTCCCTTCAACGACGTCGATGATCCTGAAGATGGAACTACCGGTATGAGGCACGGTCGACATTCTAGAGGACACAGAGGGCGGAAGTGAGGCAGATGCATCTGCGGGCTTTCTAGGAACGTTCTTGAAATCATATTCCATACAATCATTGAGCCTTCATGCATCATGCCTCCCTTCCGTCTCGTTCCCGTGTTCGTACGGAGTACAGTTCGAAAGACACTTACCCATCTCATTGACGTCTCGTTATTGTTGTTGTCGTCGTTGTCCTGGTGGTGGGTGTTCGTGGTAGGCTTGGCCATGCCTCGTCCGGGTGATTATACGATGTAATTGAGAGTGAACTCTGTTCCAAACGAAAGCAATCCACCAAAAGTCCTCACTCGAGGTGGGACGTCAACTCATCCGCCAACACCAGAGTGGCCGGATGATGGGCAAAAAAAACAAAAAACTATCTAATACCTCGGCCGTCGTGTCGGCAGAAAAGAGAGTAGTGAGCAGCGCTGCATTAAGCAACCCATATGGGTCACAAGGTGCGGTCGACATCTACAGGGATGTATGTATATGAACTCACTCCGACCGTACCTCTGTTTGATCCGATCCAATGATCCTCCGATACACGACCTTCGCCCATACCCACAACTCGTTCCCGTATGCATAATACAACGCGCCAAACGCTGCACCTCCAAGGTGTGCATAGTGATCAAACATCCTAGCGAATTTCATTAGCAACAACGACCATGAGCGTGCATGAGCCGTGATCGGCCGTCCTCGCCGAGTGAAAAACAATGGACTCACCTCCATCCACGAATGACACCAACGACATCCATCAGCACCAGCGCACCCACGCCCGTCGTTATCGGAAGGCTAAGAGGTATGAATATCGGCTGAACCTGCGCGTCCGGGAAAGCTAGCGCAGTCAGTACGACCGCAGCATAGATCGCCCCGGAAGCGCCTAACGAAGGAAGGATCCTCCGTGGTGCGTCCCGCGACACGTCGCTAGTACCCAAGAGGGCTGATGCTGCTGGCGACGACCGCACCGCGGCTTGCTTGGAGAGGTGGGACAGTATTCTAGGATACAGCACTTTGGCTGAGACTACGTGGCTGACTAGCCCAGAGAACAGTCCAGCTGGTGGGGCGAGTACAAGCGTGAGCACGCAAGACATATACTATGGGAAGGCGAGGGAAACACATACCTGAAATGAAGAATGCGAGGAAATGCCACTGAGCACCAACGTCCGGTTCGCGCGATGGGGAAACGCACAAGTAGTGCGTGGCGGCAGCGCCTATGGAACGACCAAAGCCAAGTCAGTCGTCCCATCACCGGATGAAGCTAGTGAAAGAGTGCTTGCCAAAGCTTGCCAACGCCATCGAGTTGGCGGCAAGGTGGAGAACACCATTGTGACTGACACGAAAAACTCAGTCCAGGGCCCAAACAGACAAACTATGCCAAGCAAAGCACTGACCTGAACATGCTAGTAAGTAGCGTATAGGCTTTTCCAGAAAGCGGATCGTGCATGAAGTTTCTGTTCATGAATGGTTGAAGCCGAGGTATCTTCCACATAAGAAAGATGGCTGCGTTCAACGCGCAGATCGACCAGCAAAGTCGCCTGCCTTCACTGGCATCGTAATAGAACGAGCCTACGAACGCAGACACGGTCAAGGATATGTTTTGCAAGGCGATAGGCCATTTAGCAATATTTTCCTTGACTGATTCGAGGTACTTGTGGAATTGCTGTCCGGGGCGACCGTGAGACGGGCGTGAGTGCGACTGAAACGAGAATCAACGTACGGATATCTGGGCACGGGCCTTGGCTTTTCTAATCTCATCATGCGAGGGTTGGCGAAAAGTCCATATACTCATGAAGTTCTGGACTTCTTTGGTCCAATGGTCGTTTTCGTGTTGTGTCTGCTCTGCAGCCAGTTCGAAGGCAACCCAGGATCCAAACAAGACGAACTGGCATGGGCGTCGTCGATGAGACGGAGAGCGAGAAAAGGATATAAAACACGCACCGCAACCTGCTTTCGTATTGGAGGTCGACCGACTCGTTCGCAAAAGGTTCGAAAGCCGTTTGGCGGTGCCACTGTATCTGTCGTCCTTCCCGACACGTTTCGAGAAACCCTAGGAAACCATTTCTGCGGTGACTGAACGAACGTACGACTTTGAGTTCGCAACAGCCATGGATTGAAGTTGCAGGAGCGCTGAAAGGAATGTCGGCAAGACGTAGTCCAGAGCATACCCGTATCTAGTTGCCAAATTAGGCATCATTTGATCACGTTTTATTACACTTCCTTCCCCCGTCCACCACTCTTGCAAGCAAATGCGGCACTCCTCATCATACCCTAGATATTCAACGATCTCCGCACCGAATACTTTGACGACCATTTCGTTGACATATGTTTTTCAAGGAAGAGAGTGTGGACCTTTTCGTCGATTTACTCGATGATGCAGAGGGCCGAGTTCAAGCACGCAGAACGGTCGACAAGAAGGCCACGCGATGGATTGGCAAAATGCAAAAGTGAGTCGCAACGGCGTATACTTACGCGTTGCCTCGACCTCTCGTTTGCCTTATGTATCGATAACTACAAGACAAAGTCGGTTTAGGACTTGCGAAGACAACATGAATTTATGCAACGGGGATAGCAGGGTCGTCGTCACATTGAAGCGTACGTTGTCTTTGAAGGAACTCGAGGAAGATGCATCGCTTCTGCTCGATCCCAAAGTTGAAGATGCTCGCGACCACTGCTAAACGTTGGGAGAATTAACGAATATGGTGCGGTATGACCTCGCTCCTGCGGGCAGTTCTCACTAATACACCGACAGAAGGAACCAGAGGGCATCATGACCGTGAACTTCAGGGAACCTCCAAGCACGAAGGTTTCTTTGTGAACTTTATGCTCGGCGCAGATCTCCGTGTCTCCAACTGGGCGGATACCTGGATGACATGGTGTGCTTGTACCTGTTGTCCGTGGACGAAGCTATGCGTGGCGTTATTCTAGAGTCGACTTTGAGTCCGTGATTGAATGCTCCGTGGCGTGGTTTGGGGCACAGGCAGGGCAAAAGTGACCAAGCCATAATTTTGCATTTTGTTCCTGAATGGCTGAGGGTGGGTATTTTGCATGTCACGGAATACAGGATCCCCAGAAACCGCTGGACAGTGGGCTTGGCCTCGCCAACAATCGTCGCTTGGAGCTCTCGGACATTATGCAGCTATCGCGCCCGCAAGGTGGACTCGCATTCCTTTCTGCCTGTCAGACTGCCCAAGGAGACGAAACACTGTCGGAAGAATCAGTTCATCTCGCGGCTGGAATGCTCCTTGCTGGGTATGGTAGTGTGATCGGGACGATGTGGGCGATAATGGACAATGACGCACCAAAGGTGGCAAAGGACGTGTACGAGTACCTCTTTCGAGATGCTAGCCAGGTTCCCGACAGTACGGAGGCGGCAGGAGCATTGCACTGCGCGATCCAGCATCTTCGGGACTCTGGTGCTCCGTTCAGTTCTTGGGTTCCCTTCATTCACTTTGGTAAATGATTAATGACCCTTGGCAACGCCATTTATCTTGGGCTCGAGGACTGTTTCTGCCCGATTCCCCTCCTCCCCTACTCAGTCTTCACTTGTGCGAACTAGTTTATATAAGATGTGTACGAACCTCACATATATGGCTTGAACCTGGCTGTTGATTCACAACCAAATTCAATTGGTCCACACACGAGCTCCAAGGCAACGCAGGGAATGTTTTACTATATTTCTTTTCTCCGTCCACCACCCTTGCAGGCGAGCGCGGCGGCCACCGATTCACTTCTCATCACACCTCAGATATGCAACGATCTCCGCACCGAATACTTTGATGACCGTCCCGTCGACATATACTACGCCTGGTCTCTCCACGACTCTGACGTGACCACCAAACCAGCCAAACTCACCTCCTGGCGGACGAGCACCGCGTACAAGGAAATTTCCGTACCGAGACCCCCACTCCCTGCTACGTCAGACGGTCCAGGGATAGGTCGGCGGCAGTCGCAGTGGCGACTTATCCTGACCTGCGGACCGACACACAACGACCGACTCATCGTCCTCGGCGACCCAGACACGACAGGATGCGCGCCGTTCGCCGTCTCCTCTATGCCCGTGACCTTTCTTCATA
>JBBPPA010000588.1:0-19580 GCA_038091735.1 Leccinum pellstonianum | reverse complement strand
GATCTCGGAGAGTGCGAAGACCCTGTTTCCGAGACATCTGAGCCTCATTCTAGCCGAGCTGATATTTCCCTCAGCTCGTCCGATAACGAATCTGACTTAGATACCTCCGACACCTTCTTCACGTGTTCTGAGCATTCAAGTAAGTACAGATGATCAATGACTCGAGAGGGAAGTCAACGAGACGTCAGTGAAAGAGACACCAGATGATAAGTCATTGGCGACACCGTCCCGGGCCGCCCTGCGTCTGCGGTCTTCGAGAAGCCGCCATGTCCTATGTATTTGCGGTGAGTATCGAATGTGTGAATGTCTGGTTGTGTGGACGACTGATTTATTGGTCAGTTACCAACGCTATACGAGCGCTAGATCTGGATTTACATCGTGTGGGAGAAGCTTTGGAGCCATCGCAAATGTCTCTCGCTCCCATCAGGTATTTTGAATTTGAGGGCTACATGAACCCGTGCTCCTGGAGGCAGGATGGTCATGGTTTCCAGCCAGCGAAAACTCTCGTCGTTGCACCATCGACATCATTTTGTTGTTCAAGTCCCGATGCTGCATCATACCGGGTTGAACTAGCGAGATTAGATGCGGTCCTTCTCTAAATCTAGAATTTATTGTAATGAGTGACACGGACGAGATCGTTCAGGAAAGCAGGTCTCCATTACCACAAATGACCTGTCTCGATCGAGATGGAGCCTGATACATCTTTCCACAAGACTCGCTGGGTCGTCTTGCCTCAATGCTCATAGTGTGCTGCAGTGGATAGGTTTTTCAAGGAATGGGTTGTATCAGCAGTCAATTCGACTGTAGTTATTTCTGTGTCACCTGCGGCATCGGCGGTGAGCAACTGCGCCACGGGTACATCCATGAATCCGCCTTGACGAGTTTGCCCAACATTCAGATGGTCATCCCGGGCAATATCGCGTGCAAATGCTGCGTGTTGGCAAGACAAACGAAAGGGTCTGAGTTGTGCATGCTAACGAGTTAAATGTCGACAGGGGAACAACCGATACGCACCTCCACCACTTCACCGTAGGAGATGTACTTGATAACGGATGGGAAGGTACTCTTCACACGTCCATGGTGTAGTTGGTGAGCGAATCCGACCTGCCTGCGATGGAACCATGTGAGATGAGCAAATTACAGAATAAAGAAAGGTCGTAGGTACATGATTGGCCACTGGTCATCTGAGAAAAAAGGAAGACGCCAATCAATATACGGGATTACCTGTGCTCGGCGTGAAGTATAACTCTGACGTCTCGTTCCTTGTTACACGTGCACCTCTTGTTCAGGTCATTGTAGAATTCTTTGAGATCTGCCAGGTCCTGCGCCGTCAACGGAGAACCCTAGGAGTGTGAAGAATACTGAGATCCGCAGATTCGGGGAAGCCAGGGTATGTCAATGGTGGACTCAATGCGGGTCGATTGCACGTCTGATGGGTAGACAGGTTTCGCAGCGCATCCGCGGTCGGTAGCAGAGCCGACTACCATCAAGAGATTCAGCACACCACATCAATCCCAAGAAGGGCTACGCACAAGCTTTACGGAAACCCAGGTTTTCCTGCCCACTGCTTCTTTCGTACCGAACTGGTCCTCGGTATAACGTGTAGAACTGGCAGCCTTGTGCTCGTCAACTTCTACACTGTATGCGAACAAAGTCCCTTTGTTCTGCTTCCGCAGAGCAGAGAGCAGGGGTAGCGCTGCGTGCCTTGTTTCGCCACCGAAGAACTGGACAACTTGAGGGGTCAGTCAGCCAACAGCAGAGACGGGATACATACATGCTCGGTCGCCACGACTGCCTCTATGAGGGGATCTTGGATAGCCCATTGTCCACAATCGTGTCACACCGCGAGACGAGCCCATACAGTACACAAAGAAAGTGCAGGTACGAAGCTGAAGACGAGGGTGAGGTGATGGTTTCAATGGAGGACGTGATGACTTCCACGAGCGAGACGATGAACTTTGAAGCGACCTGTGTCGGTGTCGGACACTCGTCAGCGTCTATAACAAAGGAGAGAAGAGATACGCACAGCAAGTGCCCCGCGATCAAAGTCATACAGATATTAATCAAGCGTGTCACAGTATATCTGAACCGTGACGATCTCCTCCGTTGCCGAATGCGCGATCCGCAACGACTTTTGCAAACATTCCAGTACGCGTTTGCTGTCCTGGTGTGGGCACTGCTGGAAAACCAACAGATCATAAAGACGTCAGAAGAGAGTCATGATAAAACGCAACGGAATGAGGCCACAGAGAGTAGATCGGACCATGTCAAAGAAGCATCAGGTGATGCAAATCGAGGGGGAGAGAGGGAACACACGAAAGTAAGTTCAATCGGCGTCGAACGTCGAACCGAAAGATGTCGAGGTTGAGCCAGGGAGTGAGATGGGCATCGAACGTATCGGAAGCGCCATGCACGAATGCAGACTGAAATATATCGTCGAGGGGAAGAGATGAAGCCCGAGCGATCGATGTAGAGCGACGAAGAAAACCTTCAGCACAACGACGCTGACGACAATGACATACCAAGATAATCCCCACACCTTTCCCACCATCCACCAGTCCAACCGAACGAGCGAAGCGGTCGTACGAGGTGATGTACACAACATTCAGGAACGCCTTGAAGGCAATAGGAACGGAATGGGTGGTTAGAACAACGATGTTCCGGCGCGTACAACAACTCAAGGCGAGTCAGCACAAACATAACGAGAGCGAGATGAGAGGCATACATAGGCCATACTTACTACCACCTCCAAGTAATCCCAGACTACCAACTTACCATTGACCAACCACCCGGACTCACCGCGTCCAAGTCGTCGTGGACGACTCAAATCGTGGTTGGTCGAGCCTGAGGTCAAGACCGAATCGTGCAAGTCACTGCTGAAATGAATCACGTACCTTGTCCGTTCTTTCTAACTGTCCAACCTATGAGTACTTGAGTATTCAACATGAACTGTTTTTTCTTTTTTTTTCTCCAAAAGCGATGACTTCTTGGCGGAGAGTTCAACTTGCCGAGGTTGATATCTGTCAACTCCTTCAAGTTTCAACGCGAAGTTGCTACCGATGGAACTTGCTTGTACCTGGCTAAGTCGATCGTTGCACCAACACTTCAAGTTGGCCTCATTGATGCTTGGAATACACCCATGCAGCGGCGCAATACCGCCGTCTGGTTTCTGTGGTTTACTCACACCTAACCGGTTTCGGTACGTTGCTTCGACTTAGTGTGAAGAACCTGTGTCAATGGTAACTGAATATCTTCCAAGGGTTAACCGCTGGATATCACCAGCTACTACGGACTCACCGCGCCTACAAGGCTAATAGGCCATTCTTGGTGCCGGTGTAGTCGAAGGCTCTATTGCACGGTGCTCGGGGAAACCGTGATGACGGGGTACGGGTGGAGAGATTGGCAGGGTGAGTTCGTGTGGACGAGTTTGCTTCGTCTCGTATCCACATACCATGTCAGTATCCTTCCTCCTGGACACCTCCTGAGAATGGATCTGATGAACTTAAAGTCTACATTTGTGTCGATTCGCTGTGCCATCGGCTCGGAGACAAACTTTACGATGACAAGCTCACATCCAAAGATTGCGTGCTTAAGGCTACAATCATTGCTATAGCCACCACCGATTACCTATGAATTACCGCAATGGCTACAGGTGGTATCAGTACGATCCGACCAAATGGTTCCTATGGTCGTGTGAAAAGCTTGGGCTCACGACCCATCTCAAGGTGATGAGAGTTTCTCGCTTGTGCTGTGTCGGCCTTGACGTGTGCATTTGCAGAGGTTCGCAGACAACGAAGTACAGAAAGGCGAGTTGACCGTCCTCCAACACAAGAAACGGAGCGCACAATGTACGCTCTTCTTTTTTAATCCTATCATTGCCGGGCGTTTTTCTGATCTTGACTGTCGTGCGTGCGCAGATGCTTGCCATGAAGAGAGTCGCCATTTTGTTCGGGGGCGCGCCCCCATGGATTAGAGGAGGTCGTTCCGCCTAGTCAACGTTTGTGCGTCGCTTCCTACAACGAGCTATCAACTTAGATTCAACGGAGCTGACTTTCTTGCGGTCAGTTAGCACCTTTCGAATTTCGTTCTTTCGTCGGCTGCGGCTATGCTTACATCCTTCTTTGTGTTTATACCAGTCTCGTAATCCAATAATCGCTGATAAGTTCACGTCCATCAACTGAGTAGGAGTAGGAAAAGTTTGTGCCAACCCCCGAGAGTGGTGCCGATGGTCAGATAGCACACAGACGCGTAGCATTCCAGGAGTAGATCACTCATCATTCCAGTGAAGCTGGTTCCGCCCCCGGGCCGCGCTACCCGACTCCAACTCCGACCAGGACGAGAAGCTGGGCTTCCGCTTTCTTGATCGAACACTTGAACGGCGCTTGATGGCGGCGGTCAGCAGATAAAGCACGATCACAACGCAAAACGAAAGAATTGTTCACGAACACGATCGTCTCTCCTACTATTTCACGCTCGGGGGTGATTTCCGCCACGTCTTCGACGTACTTCGAGATGTCTAACACGGCCAGCACTTGGGCGCACATGAGCCATACGGTCGGGATTCCGAGAACTTAGCCTGAAGGGACGATGGATCAGATTCGCATCAAGCTTGGAGACAAACAAGGCGTGCTAGATCAATTACCTGGGCATTTTCTTCGTGTGGAAATTACGGATGTGACAATGTCAACTTCCTACTATGACGTGCAGGTAAACTCTCACCACCGTCGAAGCCAAAGCATGCGTTCCCAGGGTGGGGTTCGGTGTTCTCCCCCAAGAATCGCTCGGGTTTGAACTCTGGCGGATCCTCAAATGTCCCTTCATCACAGAGTGTGGCCCTAACAAGATGAATAACGTGAGGCTGGGAAAGCGGGGGGACACGTGGATGCCATTTAGTTCGCCACACAACGTAGGAACCTGCAGGGGTTAAAAACCCGTCGTACATCGACTCGACTCGACTCGACGAGGCGACGACATACAGATATGAAGGAAATCGACATGATATACGTCTGGTGCAGTCGCCATGGACAGCTGTGAGATTGCTTCATCATGGGGCCAGATCGACAAGCGGGCCATCCCCCTCCCAAGTTACACAACCATGCGAGAGGCACATGTTTACCGAAGTGAGGTTTCTAAACGCGCATGACGGTCAGCGAAAATGGCAGGCAATGTAGATCTAGCTCACTTTCGAAGGTGGGCCTGAGTTCTTTCCGGGTCCTCGAGCACGGCGAAACCACTTATTTGAATTGGAAAGGAGCATGATCTTGCCTCATCCGGAGAGTTCACCACATGAGGGCGGTCAGAGGCGCTCTTGGTCTAACAGACTTGAATACGTAGATCAGATTTTGGCTTTTGCGCACAGCAAAATCAAAGAGTATTCCAAAAGGTACGTTTATGTCTATATTTGCACATGTGTGTGTCTACTCCTGACGCCGATATGATGCAGCTCAGATCTGCACGCTCCACAAACGGCTGCGAATCTCGCAGCGCTACTCGTCCCCCCGATCAACTCATACCTTTCTGTGCTCACGTTGCTCGCCATCCCGCGCGACGTCCCGCTCCTGACACAACAGTTGTTTTCAATACGCCTTAAGAACTGACTGGCGCACCGTACTCGCACAGCTACTGCAACCCGCACGTCGGCACTCTGAGGCTGGAGGCGAACGAATGCGGTATACGTTCCCAGCGCTCATCACTTCGAGCATCAAGCTCTGTCGGCGGTACAAGATTCGTGAACATTTGGTGAGATCGCACTTTCCTATACTCATTATTATTTTTAATTTCGACAACGAATAGGAAGACGACTGGCAATCGAAAGTGACCACCGTCCTCAAGTTGGTACGCGAATGCCCCTCCATCCTCGCGACACAAGTCGACTCTCCCCTCCGTCTATTCCTTCTCCCTGCACAAATCGCCTCGGAATGTGGGGTTCGAAGACCTGGCCTACGACCTGTACGTCCAAGTGTTTTCGGTGTACGAAGACTCGATTTCGGAGAGCCGAGCGCAACCGGCTGCGATCACGTCGATCATTGGGACGTTGCAGGGTGCAAAGGTGTTCGAGGTAGACGGATATGACACGTTGATTACCAAAGCTGCGTTGCATGGGGCCAAGTTGTTGAAGAAGCCGCATCAGGCGACGTCGGTGCATGATGCAAGTCATTTGTGGTGGCAGGAGGCGGTGGTGGAGGTAGAAGGGGAAGGGGACGGAGGGAAGGGGAAGGCAAGGAGCGGGGCAAGGAAAAGGAAGGGTGCCAAGGCGGTAAGTATCGGTCTGCGCTATCGATCGTGACTGACGGATTGTCGACAGTACCCACAGCAGGACAGCAAACGAGTGCTGGAATTTCTGCAAAAGTCGTTGCGGATCGCACATTCAGCGACGGAGGAGTTCGTCACGGTTCAGATATACCGTGACACGCTCGATCAATATCTGTATTACTTTGATCGCGGGGCACTTGCTGTGCGTATCTCTTCACTCCTTTGTTGTCGACGCTGACGAGCTTCCGACACCGTCACAGGTCGCTCCAAAGTTCATCGTCTCGCTCGTAGAACTCATCACATCTTCCATCGACACTATCACCTCTCCGTCGTCTTCGGCTTCGTACCTGCACCCGTCGCAACGATGAGATGACATTCACGTTAGCCAAAAAGGGGTCCGAGCCCCCTTACACCGAGCATGAGAAAGGCAATCGGAGGGACTCCATTGGAGAGGGAACTGTTTCCATCGAGCAGATACTTGCACAAGCAAAGTCAACGTTCGCCAAGTTTGAGCAAGGGGACGGGACGGACCACATTAGCGAGGCAATCGTCCTTGATCGCCAAGCACTGGACTGTTGCCAGTGCCTACCCGGTCACGGAGAACGATGGAGATCACTAAATCAGCTGGGTGGTCAAATCTGGGATCGTTACAACCATCTAGGAGCGGTGGAGGACATTGAAGAAGCAGTTATCTATGGTAGAGAGGCACTGGAGCTTTGCCCAGAAGGGCACCCAAATCGATCAACGTCGTTGGGCTGTGTCGCACTCTATCTCTGCGATCGTTACGACCGCCTTGGAGATATGACGGACCTCAATGAGGCCATCATTGGCAGACAAGCCCTCGACCTTTGCCCGTCAGGGCACCCGGATCGTTCAACATCGTTGAACAATGTTGCAGACTATCTCTCCACTCGTTACGAGCGGCTCGGAGATATGACGGACCTCAATGAGGCCACCATCCTCGGCAGACAGGCCCTAGACCTTCGCCCGTCAGGGCACCGGCATCGATCATCGTCGTTGAACAATGTGGCAAACTATCTCTCCACTCGTTATGACCAACTTGGAGATATGACGGACCTCAATGAGGCCATCATCCTCGGCAGACAGGCCCTAGACCTTCGCCCGTCAGGGCACCCGTGTCGATCAACGTCATTGAACAATCTCGCAAGCTATCTCTCCACTCATTACCACCGGCGGGTAGATATGACGGACCTCAATGAGGCCATCATCCTCGGCAGACAAGCCCTCGACCTTTGCCCGTCAGGGCACCCGCGTCGATCAATGTCGTTGAACAATGTTGCAAGCTATCTCTCCACTCATTACAACCAGCTTGGGGATATGACAGACCTCAACGAGGCCATCATCCTCGGGAGACAAGCCCTCGACCTTCGCCCGTAAGGCCACCCGGATCGATCAATGTCGTTACGTCAACTTGCATATTGTCTCCGTGTTTGTTTCACCCAGTCGAACGAGTTGAAGGACAGAGATGATCTATTCAGTCTCTACACCGAGTTGTCAAATATCTCACAAACACTCTCACCAGTTGATCTCTCTGCAGCCAAGGAATGGATTACGGCAGCTGAGGATTTCCATCATCCCACAGTCCTTCTCGCATATGAAACATCTCTTCGACTACTTGTTCAGCATCTCGCCATTTCACCATCCCTACCCAGTCATCTCCAGACTTCCAAAGACCTCGCTTCATCCCTAGCAATCGATGCTTTTTCCGCTTGTCTGCGCGATCACCGTGAAACACAAGCAATTGAGCTTCTCGAGCAAGGTCGGGGTGTATTCTGGACTCAGATTGCTCGTCTCCGTTCCCCTCTCGAAGATGTCATCGCGTCGGGCCAGGAAGGACAGTCCCTTGCAGACCAGTTTACTCGACTCTCATCAGAAATACACGACACAATTCATTCACAAGGTCCAGATCAGCACAACAAGCTGTGCAGTCTCAATGTTGATCTGCAATCCGCAATCACTCAAATTCGCACATTACCCGGTCTCGCTCGATCCCTTCTCCCCTCTTCCTTCTCAGAACTCCAGCACGCTGCCAGTGGCGGTCCTGTGATAATCGTGAATGCTAGCAAGTATACGTGCGATGTACTCGTTGTCTTTTCCGACACAGATCCGGTTCATATCCCATTGAAAATCACGAAATCCCGTGTTCAGGACCTGCCATCGGACCTCCAGTCCTTGATTTTGGATGCAAAGACAATGGACATGGGGAAAGATCTTGCTCGTTTCCTGAGAATCCTTTGGGATGAGGTCGTCTCACCGATCGCTGATTTTCTTCAAATCACAGTTCCACATGGCTCACGTATCTGGTGGTGTCCCACTGCCGAGTTCAGCCTTCTACCATTGCACGCGGCTAATCCGTATCAGAACGGCCAAAGAGGTTTTTCCTATTTGTACATCTCGTCTTACACCCCCACGTTGACTGCCCTCATCCGTGCAAGACGGAATCATTCATCGGCGACGGCTTTGATGTACGAGGAGAAACATTTCCTTGCTGTGGGTCAGGCGAAAGCGAAAGGTGAAAGCGAGCTTTTCTCTGTTGGCAGCGAACTGGCAATCATCGCTAAGCGCATTCAGGGTCTCGCCACGCTCACGCGCCTTGACGGTCCCGAATCGAGTATGTCCCGAGTCTCAAAGGAGCTGAGGACGAGCCAGTGGGCTCACTTTGCCTGCCACGGTATCCCAAACAAGAAGCAACCCTTTGACTCTGCATTTGGTCTCTACGATGGCCGGTTTACCGTGGAACGGATCATGGGATGCGAATTAGAGGACCCAGAGTTTGCCTACCTGTCTGCTTGTCATACGACGGTCGGAGACGAGGAGAGTCCAGACGAGGTAATACACTTGGTGTCGGCGATGCAGTTTGCAGGGTTCCGGTCTGTGATTGGGACAATGTGGGCAGTGGACGACGCACAGACGAACAAGATCACGTTCAAGTTTTACGAGAATATGTTGGATGGATGTGGTCGGCTGGATCACACTCGAGCGGCGTTGGCGCTGCAGAGGACGATGAACTCATTGATTGGTATTGTTCCGCTCGAACACGGATTCTGTATGTACATATCGGTGCCTAGTGCACAACGGACTGTGTTCCCTCATATGTAGTTGCTATGTCTCTTTGCATACTTTACTATTTGCGATCAGTATCGAACGTGTGAATGGCCAGTTGTGTGGACGACCGGTGTATTGAGCAGTATTACGACGCCCTCGGAAGTCTGGATTTCGCGGGCGCTGTACAACGTAACGTTCGTGCGTGTGGGTGAGGCTCTTGCTCCCGTTGGGCGCCCCTCTCTGGATATCGGGGCCACGTGAACCTGTGCTCGGAAAGACGAGATGGGCACAAATTCGAGCGGGCAAAGGCTCTCGATATCCTTGTGAGTAGTCTCTCGATCGAGATGGAACCTGAGCCAATGTTGCCACTAAACTCGGCGGGTCGTCCCGTCGCGTCTTGATACTCGCGTTGTGTTGCGAATGCAGTGTATAGGTTCTGTGAGGTAGGATTTGTATGAGTCGATTAACCTCGATTTCGGTATCACCTGCGACATCGGCTGTCAATAAATGCGCCACGAGCACATCCATGAGCCCGCCTTGAAATTGGTACCTCGAGCGTGCCTAACACTCAGTTTTTGTCCCGGGTAACATTGCGTGCAAATGCTGCATACTAGCAATGCAAATGAGAGCCACCCAGTTGTGAATGCCAACGAGTCATATAGTGCGACCTGTTTTCTCGAGGACGACCCCCGCGGGACCCCATGATGGATGCATGTGTTGTATCGTGACTGACTGTTCTCGTCAGAACTTCGATGTGATTGCAGAACATGGGCAATATCAATTACATTGGCGTGTTAGTACGTGGAGTCTGTGTTGTACACATACGAGACAAAGTAGAGATGCCAGCTGGAGGCCTTGCCAGCAATATTCAGACCTACGCCGCGCTAGAGTTGGACCACTCCCGAGTCCCGCCGGATCCGGTCTGTTTAGCGTGTATGCTGCGTACGCGCCACATATTGATGCCACCTGGTAATTTAAGTGTCGACACCTGGAGCTTAATTTTGAGGAGATCACCGAGGGCCCACCGAGTCTTGAAGCGGCATGATCATTTCAGGACAGAGGGCTATTGAGGGTAAGACGGGTGACACACCAGAGCGGAAGTCTCTCGATGCGCTGGGAGGAGAGAAGGGAGGCGATGGGGTGAGAAGACGCGGATGGGCGGGAGTGACCGATGACGCAGTAAGCGATGCGGCATAACTCGGCAAGTAGGAGGAGTGAAGAAGGGAGAGAGCGCAAGGCTGGGCCTTCCAGAGACCCCTTCGCTGGGCCGCGGGCCGGCAAGCCCGAGTCGTGGAGAGAACGCTCGCCTCCGCGAAACGCTAAATGGCGGTTGGAATGAATGATGAGTGAGTTGAACCCATCTTGCTGTCTATGATCATCGTCGAGCTGGGAGTGCGGGTCAGAGTTCACATGGGAAGGAGTTGGTTGATCTTAGCGACTGTAGCGTCGTCCTCGCGTACCAGGTGTTCGCGTGCGTGCGTATATGCTGGCACTTTTCCGCAAACACGGTGTCGCTGGGACGTTGGAAAGTACGAGGACGGGCGCATGAGGAGAGCGAGAGCGAGACGCGCGAGAGTCCACGCGTCCAGGTGTTTCCGTGCGCGTTTGTGCACTCGGTTGCTGTGTTCGCCGTCGTGGGAGGGAAGTCAGACGTGCCTCCTTGTGCATGCATGTCGTGGGTGAGGGTAGGCGAGCAAGGGCGTCACGAGTGACGGTGTGTGTGAGGACGAAGGCGGGAGAGGGCGAGTGCAGGTGGGTCAATGAGCAAGCAAGGTGGTGCGTGCGCCCGCACGCGTACGTCCACAGGAGGGGTCGAGGACGCTGACGGCAAACGAGCCTGGAGATAACGACGTACGACGACCGTCGTATACCCGGGTAACATTGCGTACAAATTCTGCATACTGGAAATGCAAAAGAGAGCCACCCGGTTCAACCTGACCACTGCCCACTATGATAGAATCGTATGAGATCCGCTTGTCGTACTCCTTCGAGTGGACTGGTTCTTCGGGTATGCTGCCAGAAAGGCTAGGGCCAGGTGAGGCGTAGATATATGCCAAGGGTGCGGTACGCTCCAGAGCAGAGTCGAACATCTTGTCCCAAAGATCAGGTCGGCAGATGCTTGGTTGTCGAGAGATCGCTGATTCAGCGGAAATGATTCGGCGGTGGCTGTGTAATTAGAGTTCCGGTTGAAGAGAAGGCCTAGTCACGGAGAACCGATGGACATCCCGGACTCGGGTCTGCGGGAGCTACGACTGTAGGGATGGACAACAGAGCTGCGGAAGTAGAAACTCGAGGCGTCAACTCTACGACGATGTGGTTGCCTGTGGAGGAAAGCAAAGGTATCCGGCGACCTGGAAAATCACGATATAAGCAAGACAGAGTCGGTCAAGAATTTCCATGAGTTTTCGGGGATGCAAACGAGCAAGTGCGGGGTATGGGAGCGATGACATGACGTGGCGCGAAGAGCGAACATAAATCGAATGTTGGAGGATCACAAATGTCAGTCGATGCTGTAAGATTGCTCCGTATAGACTTATATGAACGACTTACCGAAAAGCCGAGTGCCTGAAGAACGGGGTTTACAGCCTTATTCCAAAGGAGTGTCAGAATCCTCTCGTACAAGTCGTTCGGAGTATATTGTTGTGACATCGTTAATTGCGCTCCCCCTTCACGACCATCAGTGAAATGTCCATCCAGCAACAAGTCGAGAAATTTTTTCGAGCGGTCTAGATCTTCACTGGGGATGAGTTCGTACACGACATCGCGGGAGATGACAAACCAATCCCGCTTGAGCAACTTGTGAAGCATTCTTCGCAGGGCTTCCATATGAGCATAGCAAATTTCAGGGAGGGGTACATGGACGACGCTCTCCAACTCCGCCAGTGCGAAGCTGCAGGAATTGAGTCCAGACGATGGAACGCCCTTGCTCAAGCCACTCGACAGCTAGTTCAGGATGACCAGCTTCAAGAGCGGCGGAAATTGAGTCACGTGTGACATGAGCTGCTTCAACGAGTAGACGATGACGCTCGATGACTGGGAGCCCGAGCCATGCTAACTGTGGGAGAAGGTCGAGAGAAGAAGCACATGCATCAAGGAGAGCAGTGGTATTTCCTTGAACTTGCGCACAGGAAATCCAGTCGCGAGAGGCACGAAACCGGGCGGAAGCAGGACCGATGGAAGCACGAGTGGAAAAATTGCCAGCAGCAGCAGAGAGATCAGAAGAATCATGAGAGTGGGTAAAACGGATATTGAATACCTGCCCAAGGCCAATCAATAAGGTTAGTTTCTCAGGATGTCCATCGGGTGTCAGACGGACAGCCTCCTCTTTCATCGAGATCGACCTGTTTAGATCCGCGAGGTCCCCGAGACGCTCAAAGCGACTCAATAATGAGTTCCCGAGGTTGCTCAACCGACCTGGCTTGTCTGGATGGCCGTCGGATGACAGACAGACAGCTTCCTCAAACATCGACATCGACCTGTTTAGATCCGCGAGGTCCCCGAGACGCTCAAAGCGACGAAATAACGAGTTCCCGAGATTGACCAGCAGGGCCGGCATGTCCATGCTAGGATGGTCAGGATGACTATAGCCGCCTCGCCAAAGATCCACGGCAGACTCGAGCATCCAAATTGCCTCGTGTATATCAGCAAGCACACCATTGCATGCGAACCGCTCAGATAACAGCACCCCAAGGCGAAAGATGAGTGTAGGTCGGTCAGGATTCCAGTATGACATGTTCTGTAGCCGGTCCTGCGCCCTCTGTATGAAATCGTCGTCATTTTCTTGCTCCGCCGGTGATGATCCACTGTCTCCTGCCTCCACCAATGCTGAAGCCTTGGCCATTTTGAATGCGAACAGCCTCGCTCGGTGTGCATAACTTCCTGCCGCCGAGACCTCCATCACTCCTGCCAGTAAATCCTTTGCTTCTTCCCTGTCGAACTCGAACCCTCGCCTCTGGAAGCGCGCAAGTAGCGCAAGACCAGGTTCCAGTACCGTTGTGCCATGATCCGGATGATTTGTGCTCCCAAGTCGTAGAGCATCCCGATACAATCCAATTGGCACATCTAGGTCAAGGTACCGATTGTTGACCTGGCAGTCAATGAACTTGGCATTTGCGAAGTTGAACAGAACGGCTGCACGATTAAGGTCATCTATCGGGCAAATCTCCTGAACACGCTGGAAAGTCTGGACGGCTGCGTCTAGATCCGTTTGGTCCTGCCGCTGGTGGTAACGCAGGAGAGCACGATGTCCCTCGTCGGTCAGCTGTTCCAGCGCGTTCATTTCGCGTGACTCCAGTAGCTGTTGCCATCAGTTCAGAAAATGACTACAGCGCCATGAATAATCTGCTTACGTCGAGTTTGGGACATGATTCACTCGTACCACAAATGCGTCGCTCCGTGATGATGCGAAGGGACGAACACGATGGTAATATATCATCCGTCCGCGCTGTAAAGTTGGTGACTACGAGGGGATGCCAAAGAGTGTGTGGTAGACAAGGGAGTTGCTCACACTAAAGTTGTTCATTCTGGAACACAAATTTTCCTACGGTACTCTTGAATCGACGGAGCAATTCTCCGTTTCCTAGCCTCTGTCCAAGCTCGAACGATGCGTAGACACTGAATGAAATAGAAGATGATCGATCTGATGGCCTTTGGCAGCTATTGAATGAAAGGAGCAGAGATTCGGCAAGGGTTTACGCACAAGAGAATTTCTTCATCCCATTCTACGGCATCCTTTGCTGCCGACACGGTTTTGTTAGATGTTTGCATGGTCCTTCCATCGACTTCCACAATGACGTGAAAGCCTGCTGGCATGCGACGGAGGCCGGATGCAACATTCGTGGCACGTATGACTGAACAAGTGTGTTTGGGATGTCTCCAGTATGCTAGCGCGAGATTGCTACGCACGTGTTACAAATAAATGTTCGCATTCATTGGGAGGTGATGAATGCGATTCTGAGTCGCGCGATCTCTTTTGTCGTTGAAGTGGTGGTTGGAGAAGAAAGGGCGGGCTAGAAGATTGGTTGTCTTGATTCATGAGTGGGAAGTGAACAGTGGGCAAGTTCTGAGTGACGGGGGTTCTGCAGCTGTAGGTTTATATCGAATGCGGCCAGTTGCAGAGAAGTTGCTGTGAACATTTCTGATAGAATGAACGAAGTCCACAGCAAGAACTGGTTACTGCATGATGCAATCATCAATGGTCGGTGTGAATCATAGTGATTCTAGTGAAGCCAAATTAACAGACAAGCAACACAAGCGAGAAGGCACCGCTTCCACCACGCCTTGCAAGTGCTCGTCCGAGCCCGTTTCAGCGCACCTGCCTCCATTTCCCACTCCGGCTCCTCGCAGCTTACCCCCCTGATCCCGACTTTTGGCTACACGTATCTGCGAGGTGTTCCCACCATTGTCGCAGCTCGTCGCAACCACCGCTATCTTGTCCTCTTCCACAACGTTCTCTTCATATCATTTCTTCTCCTTCTTTTCTTACCAGACTATGTTGATGAATCAGATTCTAGACTCGTCCAATCCGCCGTACCGCCTAGACGAACTCTCGCATCCACTCAAACGCTCAACTTCTGTCACATCTCTTCCGACCCCTCCACGAACCTTCCACAAACGCTCGCGATCGCGCGCGCGTTCAAATATGTATCTCCATGTGATTTCGATGGCAATGGCAGCACCTCAGAGCTAGACGACGACTCTGGTCGTGGTTACGCTGGTCGTAGCAAGCGAATCAAAACGTTTCGCAACAGCAAGAATGAAAGCAAAACCGACGAGCACTCGGAAGACGGAAGTCCAAAAGCATCGCACGCTTGATGTACTCCCTGGTCACGAGGAGGACAAAAACGTGTTTTGGACTGGTCGGGGTGGTTCGTCTAGGGAGAAGCCGCAGAAGAAGGCGACACAGGCGGATACGACAGAGGATAGCTCGCCGTCGCCTGCCATGCTCTGCTATCGTAAAAAGCCCCCCGTATTCCCTCCGCCGTTGAGGAAGCAACCGTCCATCTACTCCCGTTTTCCAGTGCTCACGGCGCTCACAGAGCGACTTTTGACCGTGACGACAAATTCCACGATATTCAGCCCTCCCGTGTCGATCTACGTCACCGCCTCAAACACTGTTCAATCATACGCGCCCGTGATATGTACCCTGGGCAGCTTTGAATGTCCAGAACGCTTCCATGCCGTGAAACTGGGGCTCGCTGCTACTTTTTGCGTACAAAAGAAGTGGAGTTTACAACGAAGACCCAGATACTCGAACTCCCGTCTGTTCCGGCAGCAGCGACGGTGGAACTTGGCGATCTAGCAGAGGCGTTGCGCGCATGGTCATCACACCACTGCCACGGACCCGGACCCAAGCAGTTCAAGTTCTCCGCTCCGTTCACGATCCGAAGAACTACCGCCTCCATCTCTCTTCTCGATCATACCGGCGTCAAGTACATCTACGGCAACATCGACCGGACGTCTATCTTGGAAACTTGCCACTATTTACCTTTTTTTAGTTCCGAATCCCATGCATGATGCCACAACCCCTGAACTACTTAGTCGACGGTCCTTTGCCGTACACTAGCACGTGTTCGATGAGCAGAGTACACTTTGACTGGCTATGGAAGGTCCAAGTTGTGAGTGCGACGGCAACCGTTGGAGGGTGGCTGTGCAACTTCAATCGCTTGGTCGGTACCAGTCGGTCCGGTCAGAGTGACCTCGAACGTGTAGGTAACAAGGATAGGGAACCCAACTTGGTCGTTCCCCGTGTCTGTCGTTTGTTATTCGATAACTGTGCATATTCGAGGGGAAGCGGTCGCGTCTACATCTCGGCTGGATCTGAACGTAAAGGGTAGTTTGAGTTGGGCGACAAAATTGGAATTTGAACATCTAGACTCAATGAGCGGTGAAAGGAGACCGACTGGCACTTCACCACGCCCTCATGATGCTTATCGCAAGAGTCACACATCAGACGCCATCGTGAACAATGATGCAAGTAATAGACACAATTCGATTCTCCACGACTTCTTCTGTTTAACCCTACGTGCTCGATCAAAAAGAATTTGAACAAAACGGATACAGCATGGAGAGCAAGAGGAAAAAAGTCCAGTGGGCATAGAGTGGATGACGACAAAAAAAGAGATGATAGCAGGATAAGATACGTTCATACAAGGAAAGGCCTCACCGCCGCCGGCGTCGGACGCCCTTTTGGTCTCGGTCGATTTAGGCGCAAACCGTCTGCAGAGCTGTACCGATGCTACGTTTCTCGAGCAAGTTTTCCGCGATTTTGGCAGAGCCAATGAAGATGATATTGTATCCGAATAGAGAGAACGAGGCAAGATCACCTATCCAATAACAATTAGTCGTGTTCAACTGCGTGCTCAAGCGCTCATGGATTGGCATACCATTGTACTTTTGGTTGAGTTCGAGAACCCTCGACCATGTTTTGCCTTTTGGGAGCTCAAAGAAGCACAAAAGACCAGACATACCTGGTGGCGAATGGCGGGCTTTGTACTTTACACAAAGCTCTTGGCTGAGGCAAACAATGCAGAGGAAGAGTGAGATGAGTGATTAAATAATTACAACTACACCGATTGCAAGTGCGAATGTTGAACCTGGAAGCAAGTTGATCATGGTGGGCCCGGGGCGATTGCGGCCTCGGTCAGTCCGAGTCCTTCAACTTTGCATGTCTAAGATTGCTTTCGAACTTTCAAACTAGATCATAACACCGCGTCACGGTGCGTCAAAAACTGTCACGTTGCTGAGTCTGAAAAACGTGTCATACCAGAAGTCGAACCACGTCCCAATTAGGTCCGCGAGGAAACTTCAATCCGAAGTAAGTACTACCAGCGGTCCACACAGTGAGTCGGTGACACTGCTTGGCGACAAATTACTGGTCAGAGCTTCGACGAAGTCGTCAAGATTCTTGAAGCAAGTTCTTCACACGGTGCCAAAATGTTTACTTAGAGTAATGATCTCTCAGATCTCAGGCTGGATGTCGTACTCGTCATTGCGACTCGGCAGATTGAACAATTTAATCCAGCCGCACACCTCGTTATAGTAAGTCTTGTTCTTGATGGCATTTGATAAGTGGAGACGTTAATAGTGGCACAGGCCCTGGCAAGATACGGTGGCGACGTTTAGCGGCCATCATAATGCTTGCTATTAAGATTTGACAACATGCTTGGCCGCATTCCATCATGAAACAAGGTCAATTCGAGCATTGTCATACGTCACGCGTCACGCGTCACGTCTGACTGGTTGGGTACTATTCAGTACTACTTACTATGCATGACTTGATTCCTCAAGCCCATCCCAAAATGTACGTATGCAAAAGCCAGGCTGGGGATACATATTTAAGGACCTCTATACTAATTATCTACCAGCTCTACTTCGTACATCGGACGCGAAGATGCACTGTCTGCGCACGCGGGAAGACTTTTTCGTGCTTCGCCTCACGGTGATGGATTGGGAGGACGAGATGGAGATGGTGGTGCAGCCGTTTATGGAGATGGGTCAGTCACACCTCGAGTTGGTGCACCGGAGGGGCTGACGTTGGCCTGCCAGTTTCGTGCTTCGCCTCACGGAGATCATCCTGCAATGCATGGGCGAGATGGATTGGGAGGACGAGATGGAGATGGCGGTGCAGCCGTTCTGACCCGTTCAAGAAGATGGGTCACACCTCGAGTTAGTGAACCGGAGGGGCTGACGTTGGCCTGCTAGCTCCTGCCAGCTCCGACTCGCTCACTATCATGGCCACCGACCTCGAGTATCTCAGGTCGCTGAACTGGCAGGCGTGTGTGTGCGTCAATGTGACCGGATGTGAGGTGCAGCTAGCATTATTGCCGCTCCTCAGGCAAGTGGGGTATGTGGTTGCGACCAGCTATGAGGTGTGAGATCGACTGTGGTCGCAGCATGTTGACCGCTACGTGCATAGGAGCGTTCGTCCCACTTCCCACTCTCCGAGCGCTCCAGGTCAACGTTGATACATCTTGCGGTGTCATGTAAGCCCCTTCAACCATCCCAGTGCCAGAAAACTGCTCACCACCTCTTCCAGCTACCAAGAAGGCCGCATGCAGGGTGTCGCTTTCAGCTTCTTGGGGGCACCTGACCTTCGTGACCTGAACATCAGCGATGGGCAGCAGCTCGCGAGGCTCAAGAAGTTTTTTAAAGGGATATTCACCACGTTCACGTATCGTAAAGGCAAGAAGAATATCGGATCAATCGTTCCCCACGCTCAGACTGGAAACGTTTGAATGGAACAAGAGCGAAGGCATCCAGCAGACGGTAACGGTCCAGGTTCGTTTCGCGTCATGTCCACTTCTCTGCATTCACCGGCACTTCTCTGCATTCACCGGCACTTCTCTGCATTCACCGGCATTGTGAATCAGACATATTTTAGGGAGGCATGTAACATTACGATTAGGAACTTGGTGTCAAGACTGGCAAGACACTGGCGGCAGCAACATTGTACCCATCGAACTATGCATGATCGCACTCAACCTGAACCAGCGATTCACGCGTAGGGTGCCGCCAGAATTGACCAAGAGGATGGTGGAATTTACCTCGGATAAACCCAAAGCCCGGCTTGATGACATATGCCGTGGCTTTGCGGGTAACGAAGGGGTAAGTATTCTCATGGATGCACCGTACTTTCCTAATGTTTGGATATTTCATCAGGCATTGGATTATGCGTCTTCACCTTTCGTCAACGATGTTTGAATGGTGGTGTCTTCCACACCCACCATGATCGATGGAAAAGTTCCTCCAACTCCCCCCATACACTACTACAAGGGTGCATTGGTATATATATTTTTGGAGAACGGCGCATCATTCATTCTTACATAATTTATAGACCCTCAAGGTTTGGAGCTTGGAATGCTGTGAGACAGCAGTTCCTCCAGCCAAAGAACATCGCTTGCTGGGCGGTTGTTGATTAATAGTCCCAACCCTTCCAGCAGTAGAGGGTCGGACTGTGGTGCAGTGAGGCACGAGTGAAGTCACAGTGCAAGGTCTTCGGGACAAGCGACACAAGCTAGAGGCACCACTTCGGCGCTTCCTCTTTCGCCTCCACCACGTCACTCATCCGCCTTGCAGCGCTCGTCCGAGCCTGTTTCAGCGCACCCATCCACCACGCCCTGCCTCCATTTCCCATTCCGGCTCCTCGCAGCACACCCCCTGGGGTCCGGAGCGCGCGATCCCGACTTTCGGGTACACGCACCTGCGAGGTGTTCCCCTCACCCTTGCAGCTCACCATACCCGGCAACTCCCCGAGACCACGC
>JBBPPA010000587.1:0-19588 GCA_038091735.1 Leccinum pellstonianum | reverse complement strand
ATGGAGACGGTCGCGGATCATCTACAGGAACGCATTCAGCGAAATACGCAGGCGTTGCCTTCCAAGGGTACGTTCCCATCCTTCTCGTCTGTGTGGCAGGGCATTGAAACACATGCGACAGAGGAAGCGCAAGCAACAGCTGACGGTGCGCGCCTAGTGCCTCCATACAACTCTGAGGCCGCAACTGCTTCCGAGATCTACCCTTTGCACAACGTCATCCCAGAAGCAGAATGGAAGACCCTGTCCCCCTCGGCGATCATCCAAGCGAGCTCCGGCAAGGAACGGAAAGCTCTCCTCGCTTACCACCGCTCGAACTGGATCAATCAACACTTGAACCTCGTTTGCTCTTCCCCTTCCCCCAGCAAAATACACATGTGAGTCTTTCTCGGCTTCCCCTCATGAGTCATGTAGTCTGATATGCTCCGCGTCGATATCAGCAAAATCCTCAAGTACATCTCCATCATGATGTCCTTCCGCAACTTGACGATTCGTAAATTCGACAAGTCAACCGTTTATGATAAACTCTCCGCTGTCCCCTCCATCATAATCGATGGCCTGATGTCAAGATTCACCGAGACTCCGAGAGGGTCGACAGAGTGGGTACTTCTTTTTCATCCACGATCGTTTTACTGATATCCATTGGCCTAGGCCCCAATCAACGTCTCAAACCGAAACATTACTCCTCACACACATGTTTGCACTTTGCCTTCGCGTTGACGACTATGCGACGGACACCACTCAACGACCTGAGTCAAAAAGTTGCCATGTGCGTCGTCGTTTTGTGATTATGTATATTCTTTCGAGTGACGTTCCACCGTCAGGATCAATGGGCTGTTCAAGTCGCTGGGTTGTAAGATCAGCAAGTTAAACTTGCAGGACCTCAAGCGACTCGGTCTTCCTGATAGCGCCGGGGAGACGAAGAGGGCGGTGCTTAGCACTCCGCTGGTGTTTCCCAAGCCACGGGCAAAAAGACGTGGATGACGAATGGTGAGAGATGATGCGTTTCATATCATGTTGCTCGTTCATGTTTCCGCCGACTAGACGATTGGATATTTTTTACACACATAAAAACGCATCACACAACAATACAATGAGATATTGAATATCTTTGTCCCTACCTTGTTGCTCGTGACGCTTTGACGCTTGACTACAGATCCGAACGGATGAGTTTTGGATGGTCATCGCGTGTACGTCGCATGACGCATCCTTTCAACATTCCCTTCCATGAATCCGTGGTTTCAACTACATGAGCAATCGCTCCATTATTGTTCAAGTGACTTGTTCCACCAAACGCTTGTCGTGAAAACATCTTACACAGTAGTCTCGCCGATGGCTTGGCGCGGGGCATCCATCTCAGCCTACGCGGGCTCGGGTCCGTGTCGAGAACGCTCGTGGCATTTCCTACACTCGAGCTACATAACGGCGGCCTACGGATGAATCATTTCGTCATCACCACCTGGCCCACTGGCCCAGGCTTTGTTCGTTTCATACCTTTTCTTCACTCCGTATATAGTCCCTGACGTGACCGGTCAACCGGTCACTCAGGCTGACCACTTGTGGGCCAGTGACAGGGCCACCGCGCCGCTTCGTGAGAACTCGCCTTTCTGGGAGAGGGGACTGCCGTGGTATCTCTGGCATGTCACGACTCATCAAATGGGAACGAGGAAATACCAGTAGGCATCGGAGAGGGTTCTAGCCCGAGCGGTCAACATCATTGCGGTCGCTACCGCGGCTCTTGCTGGTAAAGAGCCTCCTTCCCACCGCAACCTCATTGATGGGGCACCAACTCGCTTGGTACAGTCTCGCATCTGTTTCGACCTGGACAACAATACTGTACGTCGTACCGCGCAGTTCTCCAGAACATGAAGACAGACTCAAGATAAGACTCTCCCATGACGACTCGAAGCGTTCAAGACTCGGAACCTGCTCGCGTGGCCAAATATGACGTGCATTCATTCAACCTTCTTCGACGCTCCCGTCCGCAGAGGAGAGCAAAGCAGAGCGTCTGAAGCGACAACAAGCGGGCTTCCGCGATCGCGGTAGGTTCGTGTTGTCTGTCTCGTTCGTGCGTCGCGTCGAGTACTGACGTGTACTCCAACACGGACAGAGTGTTCGTGCCGTCCAACTCCAACCCGCTGCCAGTAGATAGCCTCGCGCGTGCCGTGACCGGTGAATCGCCATCCAAGTCCCGTCCGAAAGATATCGCTGAAAAGCGCCTATCGTCTTCCAAAGCTCGTCAGCCCGTCACCATCAGCAGGCATCCGCATCCTCTTGGAGGAAAGTCAGTCTGTAGCTGGTTTGTTGTGGTATGACTTGTCTCCTTTCGTGTTCTGAACCCACATAGGGCGTTCCAAATCGAAGCAGCCAGCGTCTCGGAAGCGCACATCGAAGAATGTCGGACTGGAAGGTAAGATCTTCCCCCTCCTGTCTGATTTGACGCATATACTAGACCTGTTTCGCATCACTTTCAGGCGGAGTCTACTAAACCTACAACGAAACGCCGCGGCAGGCCAGCAAAGAGTAGCAAGAAAGTGTCAGGTACGTCTATGTTCCACTTGTTTGTCTGATGGTGAGTTGTCTTCACTACAGGCACAGACATTGGTGTGGAGGAACCATTTCCCAACACCAAGCCAACGTCTAAAGGAAAAGGAAAACAATGTAACAACCATACTGTACCATTCCGATCGATTAGTCAGGCCGTGTGACGCATGACAAGGTCTGGCAAAATTTTAATTTGTCAGCAGACTCAGCACCCCAAGTGACACATTACAATGACCAGAAATTTCGTCATTTCAGCAGGCACAAGTACCCAGTGAGGGGAAGTAGACCGACCTGGGGGTCCTCGAGAAAAATGTTGAAGGAGGCAAATGAGTCAGGTTCTTGTATCCCGTGCCCTCCACCCCTCTCTGATATGCCTTCATTGTCATCATTGCAGTCAATGAATGACACGGTCCCTGGACGCTGAAATCAAAGTGCCCCCTAGTAACTGCTCAATCTTGCACATGTGTGCATGTACCATCAGATGACATGACAGCAGTTTTGTTTTGTCCTTGTAGAAATTTCGAGTTCATATGTGCAAAGTGGTGTCTGTTACCATCCAACGAGATGTCTTGAAGGATGAGAGGATTGGTTGGTCTAGTCTGTTTTTTTTATTCTCTGACAATTGAATGTCAGGGATGGTGCAGTCGTTGGTGCTAGGCCTGTACTGCCACTGGTCAATTTGTCTCACTGCATTGATGGTTGTCCTGGCAGGCGGTGGGCCCATAAGAGCAGAATCTCTGCTGGGTGAGACCGTGAGATGAGGACAGAGTGGGTAGAATCAAGTTGTTAAGTTCCCTTTCCTTGTGGTGCTACATATATATGAGGGATGGCAGATGTGCCCTTGTTGGCCTATCCACTGTTGTCATGAGAAAGGCCTTTCTCTTTGCCCTCCTTTCCTTTCTCAGGGAGATGTGTGCTGTCACCCATACATAGTACAGATTGATAGCAACTAGTATGATAGGCCTAAATTGTCTGGTGGAGCACACATTTGGCTTGATTGGCTGCTCCATTGAGGATTTCCTTGGATATACTGTATATGATGCTCAATTACATTGTACATTGTACAGTACTAGCCTGCTGGTTTTCGGATAAACCACTGACTGTCCTAGACTCTACATGGTCTATTAGTGGTGATCAATTAGTTGGGCACTGAGATGTCTTGAATACTTCCTACATGTTTCTATGCTCTCACATGCAACTCCCCCTTTCCAATTCATTACTAATTGATGAATCCTATTTCAAGTTTTCAATATTTTGGGGCAATCTTTTTTTTGGCTGCTGTTTATCACTCTCTTGGGTAAGTAAATCTCAGAATTTGAACTACCTGACACATCCTCTACAATCACATCATGATCTATTGTACAGCATCTTTGCTGTAAAGGCTTGACATATTTCTATGGTTTTTTTGTTGTCAAAATGATTTTCCTTTTTTTTTTTGGTTCTATCAACTTTTATTTCTGAAAACCACTTGTTCTGACTGTCATGAGAAGGACTTCATTCAATGGCTACAAATATAGTTGGTTATTGAATAAAATAACAAACTTATGAAATGCTTTACATACTCATCCGATTTTGAAGAACAACATTCAAGATGATCTCAACCTTTTCATCCTCAGATACTTTTTCATATTTATTAAAAACTTCCTCCATGGCTGATTTCACCTTTGCAGGTATGTTAGATGTCTTGTACTTTTCAGCAGCAGATTGGAGTGCCTGAGGATCTTCTTGATGGAAGAGATAGAAAGAATGCTCCAGGATAAGCAGTATATCTATAAAGCAATGATATTTCTCAACCAGAATTTTTTAAAAAGAAAAAAAAGAATATACCAATACTAGCTAGGAGAGTCTGCTGCCATGTATCAAGAATGATCCGAGTCTATGGTCTTGAATTTGACTTTGATAAAAAATAAAATGATCAATGAATTTACCATATTATCAGGGCACAGAATGTAAGATTCACTCAGAAACAAATGATCCTGAATAACGAAATGTTACAACACAAAAAGGCAATTGAATAAATATGCATACTATCTGGTTGTGAACAATCTGGTGATGATAGATGATATGAAAATGATGAAAGAAAAATGATGAAAGAGATTGACCTTCTATAAATGAAGATGTGATATGGTCATAATGTGATGATATGATAACCACTTACAGACTAAAAATAATCAGATTATAGATTAGATATTAGAGTTTTGCCACAATAAAAAAAATCATACATCCTGCAGGTAATGAAATAATGGTGTAAGAAAATATTAGATTTGTATAATTTATAGGTGCAAGAACAACTTACAGCCTTTAGATTATACAATAATCAGTAAATAAAATGGTGAATACAAGACAATCAACATAGTATTCACCTCCTATTGAAAATGCAAAATATTCATCATCAGAAAATATTCATCACCACATTCTGTGAGATAAAGTATACCTTCTACAATCTTATCAGATTACTGTTACTATGTTGTGAATGATGAAAAACTCACAATCTGTTATCAATGAAATACAAAAAGATGAATGTTCATTATGATAGATTTGAATAATGGTAAGCTCACCAGCTAAATAAACCAAGACATAAATAAGATAAATCATTATTGGAAAACATATAATCAACAACATACCTTCTATAAATGTGAAATAGAAAATGTGATGTGAATGCATTTAATTTTTACTATGAGATATATGATATATAACTCACATGCTGTTATTTTTGAAGTAGAATAAGACTATGGTATCAGTACCAGGACAACAGTTTGCATCTTTCTATAATGCAAACTCACCCACTGTTATTTGCACAGTAGAAAATAAAATAAATGAGGATGGCATTATCAGCATCACCACTCTCTGTCACATTCCACAATGCACAACTCACTCCCTGTCATTTCCAGAGCAGAATGAAGAATGCATGGACATGGCATCATCAGCATCACTACTCTCTGGCACATTCCACAATACACAACTCACTGGCTGTCATTTCCAGAGCAGAATGAAGAATCAGTGGACATGGCATCATTAGCATCACCACTCTCTAGCACATTCCACAATGCACAACTCACATCCTGTCATTTCCAGAGTAGAACGAAGAATGAGTGGACATGGCATCATCAGCATCACCACTCTCTGGCATATTCCACAATGCACAACTTACAAGCTGTCATTTCCAGAGCAGAATGAAGAATAAATGGATGGCATCGTCAGCATCACCAATGCACAACTCACTGGCTGTCATTTCCAGAGCAGAATGAAGAATGAGTGTAGATGACATCATCAGCATCACCAATGCACAACTCACTCCCTGTCATTTCCAGAGCAGAATGAACAATGAGTGGACATGGCATCATCAGCATCACCACTCTCTGGCACATTCCATAATGCACAACTCACAGTCTGTCATTCACACAGGAGAATGAAGAATGAGTGGACATGGCATCATCAGCAACACCACTTTCTGCCACATTCCACAATGCACAACTCACATACTGCATTTCCAGAGCAGAATGAAGAATGAGTGGACATGGCATCATCAGCATCACCACTCTCTGGCACATTCCACAATGTACAACTCACTCCCTGTCATTTCCAGAGCAGAACAAAGAATGAGTGGACATGGCATCATCATCATCACCAGTCTCTGGCATATTCCACAATGCACAACTCACTCCCTGTCATTTCCAGAGCAGAATGAACAACAAGTGGACATGGCATCATCAGCATCACCACTCTCTGGCACATTCCATAATGCACAACTCACTCCCTGTCATTAGCAGAGCAGAATGAACAATGAGTGGACATGGCATCATCAGCATCACCACTCTCTGACACATTCCACAATGCACAACTCACAAGCTGTCATTTCCAGAGCAGAATGCACAATGAGTGGACATGGCATCATCAGCACCACTCTCTGGCATATTCCACAATGCACAACTCACTCCCTGTCATTTCCAGAGCAGAATGAACAATGAGTGGACATGGCATCATCAGCATCACTACTCTCTGGTACATTTCACAATGCACAACTCACAGTCTGTCATTCACACAGGAGAATGAAGGATGAGTGGACATGGCATCATCAGCATCACACCACTCTCTGGCACATTCCACAATGCACAACTCACATACTGCATTTCCAGGGCAGAATGAAGAATGAGTGGACATGGCATCATCAGCATCACCACTCTCTGGTACACTCCACAATACACAACTCACCCACTGTCATTTCCAGAGCAGAATGAAAAAATGAGTGGACATGACTTCATCAGCATCACCACTCTCTGGCACATTCCACAATGCACAACTCACTCCCTGTCATTTCCAGAGCAGAATGAAGAATGAGTGGACATGGCATCATCAGCACCACTCTCTGGCATATTCCACAATGCACAACTCACTCCCTGTCATTTCCAGAGCAGAATGAACAATGAGTGGACATGACATGGCATCATCAGCACCACTCTCTGGCATATTTTACAATGCACAACTCACCCCCTGTCATTTCCAGAGCAGAATGAACAATGAGTGGACATGGCATCATCAGCATCACCACTCTCTGGCATATTCCACAATGCACAACTCACAATCTGTCATTTCCAGAGCAGAATGAACAATGAGTGGACATGACATGGCATCATTAGCACCACTCTCTAGCATATTCCACAATGCATAACTCACTCCCTGTCATTTCCAGAGCAGAATGAACAATGAGTGGACATGGCATCATCAGCATCACCACTCTCTGGCACATTCCTCAATGCACAACTCACAGCCTGTCATTCATACAGGAGAATGAAGAATGAGTGGACATGGCATTATCAGCATCACCACTCTCTGGCATATTCCACAATGCACAACTCACTCCCTGTCATTTCCAGAGCAGAATGAACAATGAGTGGACATGACATGGCATCATTAGCACCACTCTCTGGCATATTCCACAATGCACAACTCACTCCCTGTCATTTCCAGAGCAGAATGAACAATGAGTGGACATGGCATCATCAGCATCACCACTCTCTGGCACATTCCACAATGTACAACTCACAGTCTGTCATTCATACAGGAGAATGAAGAATGAGTGGACATGGCATCATCAGCATCACCACTCTCAGGCTCTGGCACATTCCACAATGCACAACTCACAATCTGTCATTTCCAGAGCAGAATGAAGAATGAGTGGACATGGCATCATCAGCATCACCACTCTCAGGCTCTGGCACATTCCACAATGCACAACTCACTCTCTGTCATTTCCAGAGCAGAATGAAGAATGAGTGGACATGGCATAATCAACATCACCACTCTCTGGCACACTCCACAATACACAACTCACCCACTGTCATTTCCAGAGCAGAATGAAAAATGAGTGGACATTGCATCATCAGCATCACCACTCTCTGGCACATTCCACAATGCACAACTCACATACTGTCATTTCCAGAGGAAAATGGATCATGTAAGTTAAATCATAATTCTCCAATGAACAACTGACATTCTGTAATTCCCATAGTGGGATGTAATGAAAATTGTGTTTAATTTAATTTATATAAGGTCATCTTACCCAAAAGTGTGGAAACCATACTGCAAGGCTTCGAGGATCTATGTTGTTCATTTGCTGCTGCTGCCCTGCTGCCTCTGCATCAGATACAACCCTTTTTTCAGATTGTTATATCTGCCTTGGAAGAATATTTAACTTTGTGCTCACTGTTGAACTGCATATCTAATACACAATGCTATATTTGTTTCCTGTGCAGTAACAAATAGCAATTGCACCACCTTCTCATCCAGCACCCTTGCTGTATTTTCTAGCAGTATGTTACACCCCTCATTCGAGTTGTGCATTCCTTGCATGTATGCAAATTCCGTGAGCTGAATCATTTATCAGACACACGGTAAATACCTTCAATTCGAACACTACATTTGGGTGCATGCTTCAATTGAGACAGACGTCCCCATACATTAGCATTGTCAAAAATTCCCTCTATGAGCCCATGTGCCTTTGCCATCTTCTCCTGTAGTGGCAGCCTTCGATCATCACCAGTTAGTCTGCCCATGGCCACTGTCAACAATGCATCAAACTTAGTATACAACACGATGACAGGCACTGGACAAGTTGTAAGCTCAAGAAAACATTTCCAAAAATGAAGTCACCATTTCTTGTATCACATTCATTAAAAAACATTTCCTCGGAACGTTGGATTGTCCGACACAATTTGTCCATTGGGATACAGTACCTATTTAATGTAATGATCAGTCAGTGTCTCTTCTCGCACAGCTCAGCTTAGCTATTACCAAATGGCATGAATCCGTTTCTTGAGATCCGTTGTGTTTGCACGATCTGTGATGAACTCCTTCAGTTGTTGGAATTCGTGCACAGAACCAGCTTCGAAGCCCCGCGAGTCGTGGAAGACGAATTTGTCGCTGCTCCGGAAAATTAATTGGTTCTCGATGTCGTGCATTCCGCGCTAGTGTGCATTAGTAAATATGCGCCTCACGTCCCAGTCTAATATGTGGTGATCCTCACCCCCATGGAACCCTCGACCTGGGTCAGATCAATCTAGTCACACGGTCGGTTGTCATCCCTAGGTATCAAACTTGGCACGCACCTTTTTGCCTTCTCCATCATGGACCTCCGGGTTTTCGGTAGTGTTACAGATCGCACGGAGAATTGTCGTCTTGCCAGCATTTGCCCGCCCAATGATAAGGATCCTGAAGCGGCCAAATTTCTCTCGGATATTTTCGAAACCGCCTGTCATTTTTGTCTGTATACCTGTATTCCAAGCGTGAGCGTTTTGTTGAAGAAAATGTGGAACGTAGAGTAGTCACGGTGAGGGCGAGGGAGGAAGCAGTGGAAGAAGCAGATGATGCTGATCGGATTTCCATCTACTTCCGACATCCGCTTCCGAACGGCAGGTCCCGGTCACCCGGTCACCGGGTCCGTACGCCGTTTTAGTTTGATCAGCTTCTTCCGGAGGCCCCCGTTGTTACAAGGTGGGTTTAACGGGCTTTCCCTCTCCGAGGACAAGAAGGCATCTTTCGAATCGCTCAAGGTAGGATAGGATTGGCTGTAGCTGGTTATGAATTGGGATCACAAGCCGAGGAGACGTTCCAAACAAAAGTGTACGTCGCTCGACTCGTTCTTTCATTCTTCGTTCTCAATCTATTTTGCTTTGATGTCAAGGTATCTCGAGAGGGGATGGTCTCGAGCTTGGTGCACGGCTTTCGCGATGTATTCCCGTCGCCGTGTGAACCATAGAGTTAGTGCGGAACATTGAGACGAACACGAACAAAAAATTGGTTTTCTCCTCGTCTGCAGCTGGGGGATTACGAGCACTTTAACACGACCTTCACCAACCCACTGAACCAGTTTACCTCTCTTATGAATGTCCACGGATCACACCGCCGCATTCGCCATCCTCATTTCAATCTTATTCTGCTTTCCTTTTCTCTCCGGAGGTCCATCGCACACCCCGCCCAAGTCTACATCGTCCTCACCTTGTTCTGCGCAAGAGGTCGTTCCTCTTCTTTCTCCTTATCTCTTCGGACTCATTTTTTCCCAGTTCACGTCACTGCCGTTGTCCTCATTGCACTGCTTTCCTGTGGCCACCTCCAGGCTCCGATGCCAAAAAAAGTTACACCTTGGGCTTGCTGGTCTCCTCTACTTTGTGTATTCCCTCATCCTCTACCGGTTACAGACTCTTCCTTGCCCGCTTCCCACTTTACCATCCAACTGATCCCTGTGTGCTCCTCCCGCCGACGACCTTTCCAGGCAGAATGAGGAGATGATCTGGTATCTCTTCGGCTCCTCACGGGTGTGAATCTCTTGGACCCAAACCAAATCGCACTCACTTGAGTGATGAAGACGACACGAACATTGATGACATAGTATTATGTGGGACGGATCAAAGCAGTGAAGCGGAGGCAGTGAAAGCAAAAGGGAAGTATAGTTCCCAGTTGTCCCAACGCCGTCCGTATGGTCAGGACATGTAAAGTTGGTGTCAATGAAGTTGATGGCTTGGCAGAATTTGATAGTACATACAACATACAAGCCTAGTCCGAAGTCCGAGGGCGGAAAGACAGAACGAAAGATCAATCACACCATCCCCGGCTGGGGTTGCTTTCAGCTCGTGGGACTCTTTTTATTTTTCTTCCTTCTCGCCTAAGGTCTCTTGCAGAAACCATATGCGATCACCTCATCAGTGGGTGGCGTGTACTAGCTGTTGCATCGCTTTGGCGAGCTGCCAGAACCCTATCGACACTGTTCTTCGGCAGAACATCCAACGAGATCGGGATCCACTCGCGGCCATCCTTTGGAGTCGTGTATCTTTCCTTTGAGTGGCAGTCTTGTCCATGAATTCCTAGTCATTCGCATCTTCCGTATTTTGCACCTTGGGACCGCGGTAGGAGCCAAAGGTCAATGAAGAGGACGCAACTCAAAATCAACGACAAAGGATTGCACAGTGCACACCGGGTGCGCTGTTCAAGTTGACAAGCTTGATTGCATATATCCGACGGACAGATCCACTATCTGTCGCCGGGGGTTGGCTTCGACGCAGACCATATTCCTTGGTTTCTATCGATTCATGACCTCTACTACTTGATTCATCCCTATCTGGCCTGATACACCTACTGGCATTCGGTCCTAAAACCAAACGGAACGCTAACAACATAACCCTACATCTATATACAACATCCCACCCCACTACGATCACAATATCTCCACGACTTCGACGCGAATTTCCTTGGCAGAGCTGACCTGGCGTTCAAGCCCCGGCACAACGATCTCGTGCTCGGTAGCCACCCGCTTGTAATCCCCTCGCATCTGCTGCTGCTGCAACAAAAGCGCACGGAACGGCTGTTGCAGACGCACGACGAGCTGCAACGCCCGGCTATAGTCATCGTCCATCGCAGCGTCGGGACCAGTTTTCAGGAGGTAGACTACCTCAGGCGCAGGCTCAGCCCGAGACCGAGACCGAGACTGAGATGACACCCCCTCGACCTCGACCTCGGCGTCCGAATCAGACCACGACTCGGACTTGCCGTAATAGTCTTCGCTATCCGACACCGCGCCCCCCACCAAATCGACCTCGTTGTCGAGCAGCGAGCCACACAAGCCACGGATCCAAGGATGGACGAACGCGAGCTTGCGTGGCTCCTCCAACGAGAGCCTGTCCGACGTCCGAAATTCAACGTGTCCGATCCCCGACACCCGAGCGCGGTAGCACTTTTCTCCTCCGCCCATCTCCGCGTCTTTCTCGACGAGCTTCTTGACCGGGAACACGATACATGGGAGGTACAGTCTGCGGTTGGCGAAACGTGGCGGAGGTAAGCGGACGACTCGGTCGTAGACGAGCATTGCATCCGTAGGAGACATCGATTGTCGTAACTCCGTGACGCGCGCATCCATTTCGGCCTCTTCGACGGCGAATGAAACGTCGGTGGTCGGGCTATGGATGGCGAGAGAGGCAGGGAGGCAGCTGTTGTACGATGACGACTCGCCTGTCCAGGCAAGCACCGTCGCTTCGCCCGAACGAGCCATCATCTCTTCTATGAGGTGGCCTAATGCATCATCTCCTCCTCCGCAGTGACACTTACAGTGCGTGTTCAAACTGGGAGATTCTTCCGTGAGGGAGATCATGCGTTTCAATGTATCGACTGCTTCGTCATTCCGTTGCAAAGCGTGCAGCGCCGCGTGCCTTCTTTCGTACCCCCAAGGATCCTGAGGGTCTACCTTGATTGCCTGTGACATAGCCGTCGAAGTTCAGCGCCGTCGCGCACGAAAGAGAGAACGGCACCATACCTCATCTGCATCTTTCAATGCGTCCTCCCACAACTCCAATGTCGCTCGAGCTCTGCTTCGTTTGAACAGGAAACCCGCCCGATTCGAAGGATTCAATGACAATGCAGCAGAGTAGCGTGTAATTGCTTCTTCTGCATTCCCACGCTGCATTGCTACATCGCCGATGTCTCCGAGGGCCTGCATACATTGTTGAAGACGCTCCTGAATGGCGAGAGCAAGTCCGTCAAAGTTCCACCCAAATATCTTATAAATAATGTGGGTCCGGTTGTCGATGAACGGAGAAAGAAACAGCTCACAAGAGAGATCACCGCTAGCTCAGGACATTCTTCAGGCAGAGTCAGTACTGTTCTTGCGCGCCCCAACAATTCCGCCGCATGTTCATAGTCCCCTTCCTTCAGCGACATGCTTCCAAGTAAAAAGGATATTTGAGCCTGAACACGACCTCAGTGATCATCACTTCGCACTAGCAGTTACATACCCGGACGGCGACATACATCGCCTTGTCGCCCCTAATATCAATCATGTCTTCGACCCGCAGAATAGCTTCATCATGTTTTCCACATTCAAACAAGACGATAGCCTGAGTGCGACTAAACGCCGGTGCAAGAAACGACGAAAACGGTGGCTCCATACCTTGATTAGCAAAATGAGATTGCCTTCACTGGCAGTCGATAGGCCGTCAGCAATTACAAGGTCGAATACACGTATCGCAGCGTCCGGCTCGCCATTTCCGGCGCGGGCTATCGTGATTGCGACATGACCGAGGGTCGACCGTTGAATTTCAATAGACTGACGCGCGAGAGTCAACACCACGCATGATCAAAGAGCATTGGCTTACCCTTTTCGCATCGTCGATGGCCAGGTTATGCTGTTTCAAACGCGAGCGTACGAGAGAACGGTGAGCGAGAGCTTGTGCATGACGAGAAAGATCATGCATATGCGAAATTTCTTCCGTCAAGATTTCTTCCGCGCGAGTCAAGTCGCCCTTGATCCACGCTTCGAACGTCGCGTCACTGGCTTTCAGGAGGGGTAATTGTACCTCTATGATGGGTCAGAAGAAGCGAGAAATCATGTTTGAACATGCTCACGATGCGAAGGAAACGATAGCGCCCTTTAGATTTATCGATGTATCAACGTTCAGCATTGGAACCACTTACACGTCTCGTAAAGTACGACTCCGGAAGGATATCACGAAGACTCCGCACAGTGATTTTCCCGCTTTGTTCGCCAGTCACGATGTAGTCGTCACCAACAGAGAGCTTCAAGAAGTAGACACCATCGCCGTGTTCAATCGCAGGGCCAACTTGCGCATGAGTAGAAGCATCCCAAAAAGACAGTGACTTGCTTGCGGTGACGGCGACGAATTTTTGGTTGGAGGATGGTGTGATAGAAGGGAAATCGAGTGCGCCAGGAATAGACCACGTGCTGAACAAGGAGCCATAGGACGTGTCGAAGCACTTGACCCCGCTCAACGACGCAGAGACGGCGAAAAGATGACGACCATCCGCCGACCAGGCGAGTGGCGAGGATATCCATTGCCCGAACACGCAGGGAATGTCCAACAACCGCTGGCCGTTGTCGCTGTTGAAGATCCGGATTGACTTGCCGACCGTAGCGGTGGCGAAGCGTGCACCATCTGGAGAAAACCGGACGGCCACCAAGGTAGAGTCGTGCTTCACCGGGCCCACGAGCGCTTTGCCCGTGTTCAGGCTCCAGATGTACGCGCATTTGTCTGCTCCACAGGTAGCAAACTTGGTCGAGTCGGAAGAAATGTCGACGGACTGCACTGTGCCGGCGTGATCGTAGATTTCCAGAACCTTTGTGTGAGTAGTATCTGTCACGTCCCACACCCTGACGCGCGGTTGTACGCTCAGCCCGCACACCAACCTTTTCTGATCCGTCGACAGCGCGGCGGCATAGATGGCGCTCCCAGCTCGGATCGCTTCGTTGGCCTCGCGTCCGTCGTCCACTTGCCATCGCCGAATCATTCCTTCGTCGCCGCCGCTCAGTACCTGCTTGCCATCCGATGTGAAGAAAACCGAGTATATTGCATTTCGACCGTTGATTTCGGTTACTCTCGAACGATTGGGGTGTCAGAAAAAGAGTCGTTGCAAGCGACAAGGACCTACGTTTTCTTGTCGAATGCATGTCGTCCACGACTCCGCTCAAAGCCACAAACGCAAAACGATGGTGGTGGGCTTATAACGGCCAGAATCACGTCTGGCGTCCTTGTGGCGGCAACTAGATATATAGCCTCAATCGATTATGATATCAGCAGTGACTTCTCATTCCCTCGCTGCTCCGTTTCACCTTCTTCCCGCCATCGGGACGCCATTCTACCGTAATGAACACACCGCATGGTTGCACCTTCCTACTTAGATGGCGCATGCATGCCCTGTCGGATGTGGCGAGAAGCCAAAATAATGCCTTGCTGTTTCCCTCCGAGTCACAGAGAAACGCTCAATCGAACAAAACGATCTTCATAGGGTGAAAGTTCGGTTTTTCAAAGTGTCCTCTATCTATGGTCATTACATCCACTGGATAGGTACGCCGCTCCTCCGGGGTGAGGTTAAAGCCCAATCTCGTCAGCATACGGCAACGTCTTGATGTCCCCTGCAACGACATATGTTGGTGCAGCCGCGGTGAGCTCGGAGACAGCCTGAGGAGTAATTCGAGATATTTAGTGACTTGAAGGAGGGATGTTTTCAAGGTACAAACCTTTGAAACGGCGGCTGCATCGACCTTGTCCAACGCAGCCAATGTGCTCTCAATTGAGGCATTCCCATTCGAGAAAATCTAGAGGCAAAATCGGTCCATCTGGCGAAAACGCAAATAAACAATGATAACCCACCTTGCCACCAATAGCCTCGACGAGACCATCTCTACTCTCGAGAGAGGCAGCAGCGGCAAATTTGGCGCGTGAAACAGCAATCTTGAGCTCGTCTGCGCTCACAGGTTTCTTTAGCTTCCCAACGACAGCCTTGGCAGCCTCCGTGACGCTCTTCGCGTCAGCACCTTGGACGAGAACACCGGTCAAGACGGCATCAGAGTAAGGAAGATGGACCGAGGTAACGGTTGCTGGCGAGCGAGGTGCAGAAGGCCACTTCAGTGACGGGGTCGGCGCGACGTGCGCACTGAGGACAGAGAGCACGAATGAGGGCGTTGTCGTTCCAAAGCCAATGAATACTGTCTGAGGACCCTCGTGCGAGCTAATGCGCGTCGAACCGCCAAAGTACTTGGAGGGCGAAGCCGTGACAGGAGAGCTTGTGGGGAGGGCAGCGTCTGCAAGAGCCTTGTCGACGAGCTCCGCGAGACGTGCCGAGTCGATGCCGGTGCCAACGACAGCAACGTTGCCCGACGTGAAAACCTCCTTTGCATAAGATTTCACGGAGTCAAGGGAGACGTGAGAATGCGGACCGGCGAACAGAGATGCACCGAGGCCACTACGGAATGCAAGAGCGTGGGCGGCTTCGATGACAGCAGTCGCGGGGGATTGAGAGGCAGCAGTAGCCTCATCGTGAACGACGGGAAGGACGTATTCCGTGTACTCGTGGGGAAGGAACTTTGGGGTGGTAAGGATGGAGGTGACTACGGAGGTGAAAAATGACCTAAAGGATGGGTCGGCATCATGCATTTGAAGTAGAGCAAGACGCCACGTACTCGTCGCCGCGGAGGAACTCGGAGGTGAATGCGAGATATTCGCGTGACAGAGTGGCAGACAAAACACCACCATAGAGCTCGCTCTCGCGCACAGTTCCGAGTGTCGACCGTTTCGCCGTGCTCTACAAACAGGTGGTGAGAAAAATGGCAAAACGCAAGCGATAAAGACAAGCAAACCTTGAAAGCAAAGTTTTTCAAGGCATGTGCGACACCTGGACCTGGTTCGTAGCGACTGCCGGCCTTGACAAGGAAAGTGACGGCGGTTGTTGGCTGGCCGTTGTCGACGGCGGCGACTTTTATGCCTGACGACTTGGAATCGACGACTGTGGCGAAGGAACGCGCCAGACGTTTGGCGGTCGACGTCCGAGTTGCTAACATTGGCTTGAGTTGGGATGACAGAAACTTTTTGGAACGAGCGGAGTTCATTCCGTGTTTATCCGAACCGAGCAATTCCACACTCACTAGTCAATTAGATCCAAACACGACGTGCTCAACCTGTAGCGAGCCACAGTGCAAGTTCTTCGGACGAGCGACACAAGTGACACTGTGAGAGTCGCCGCTTCCTCTCTTGCCTCCACCAGGTCGCTCGTCCCCCTTGCAGCCCTCGTCCTCAGCCGTTTCAGGGCACGCGCGGTCCCGATTACCGGCCATCTGCGAGGTGTTCCTAACACCCACAGCCTACGCCATAACCGGCAACTCAGAGTCAGAGTCCCGCCCACTTCACACCTCCCTCTCCTCCCAGCGCACAGAGCGGCGTCCAAAGAATACTTTTGGTCGACCGCTGAGGCCGAAGATAATCATTGCCACCGATAGGCAATTCCCGACACTATAGCCTTGCATCGTATGTAACAAAGCTAGTTTATGACGTTACCGTTTGACACCGTTCTTGTGGGCACTTCCTCCACAGAAATCCAAATCCAACTCGACTTCAGCTATATACGGTATATTTGTAATTCCAGCCTACGCTAAGCGCTTAGAGGATTCTGATAAGGAGTCTCACGAACTTCGGAGGAGCCGGCTGAGTATGGGGGACAACGTACGTATATATACTACTCGTGGAACGACAGCGGTTTCACCAATCACTAATCACCCCTCTCACAGTGAGTTGACATGACCCTCCCGGAAACTATCATCGAGTATCGTAGCCAGGTTTGTATCCCAAGCGGTCTCATCCACGGTTTAAACTTTGCCTCTCAACGTGTTCTACACAGGGCGCTAGCCACCATGATTTCATAAAGAATCAGGTTTTGCTCACAAAGCCCAGGACCAATGAAGTCACTATCAAAATTCACGCAGTCTCTTTGCAAGTAAGCTACTCTCAATCCAAATGTTGATAGAAACCGTGCCCACATATTTTCTCCAGTACCGTGATCTCATGGTCTCCAAAGGCCTCTACCCAGGGTATGTCCATTCAAATCTGACGACCTCATCTCTTCTCTCATATCATCTTTTTCGCATACGCTCAGTCAGAAGACGAATGTTGTTCCCTGTTCTGACGGCGCTGGGGAGATTGTGGCCATTGGCGAAGGCGTCAAAGGTTGGAAGATCGGAGATCGTGTCTCCCCTAATTTTGCGATCGATCACATCCATGGAGACGTCACCGAAGCCATCGTCAACACTGGTCTTGGCGGCAGCATAGACGGTGTTTTGAGACAGTATGTCAACGTACCCGCTCATGTAAGTTGCTGGTGGGCTAGTGCAGTTCTTGCGTCTGTACTGACACTGTTGCTGCGGAGGCCCTCGTCAAAATTCCAGATTATTTGACGTATGAAGAGGCTTCGACTCTTCCGTAAGTTGTCTATCTTTGGTTTCGTTGTATCACTGGGATCGACCCTCCGCGCTATAGATGCGCTGCATTGACCGCATATAATGCCCTGTTCGGACCTTTTGCCCTCAAGGGAGGTGACTTCGTCCTCGTTCTAGGCACCGGCGGTGTGTCTACGTGAGTAAATGGATTCTATCGTGTGTCTCATTCACTGACTTTTCTGCAGCTTCACTACTCAGATCGCTCTCGCTTGCGGTGCCACTGTTATCGTGACTTCCTCTTCTGACAACAAGCTCGACATCGCGAAGAAACTCGGTGCACAGCACGTTATCAACTACAGCAAGCACTCCAACTGGGAGGACGAAGTTCTCAGGATTGTGAGTGCTAACAGTTCTCTAGTACTCAGATAATATTTGACCGCTAATTCACCAAGACTGGAGGGAGAGGCGTAGACCACATCCTCGAGGTAAGCGGATACCAGCGAGTCGTCATTGTGCTGGGAACAAACGCGCGCTTTCCAGGTCGGCGGACCCAACACAATTCCAAAGAGCGCAAAGGCGGTCCGATACGCCGGGCACATTCACGTCATCGGAGTCGTGTCCGGGGTAAGTCGCCTCCTTGAACCAGCGTTCAGTTCGTAATGCGTCTGCACAGGGGGACAGCGGTATACCTGTCATACCCACCATAGTCAAAGCCATCACTTTCCGTGGCATTCTCATTGGATCTGTCAAACAGTGAGTAATAGCAGAGTGGTCAATTCCCTGCTTTGATGATAGGCTCACCGGTGGGTGAAATAGATTCGAGGACATGAACCGTCTTTTCGTCGCACGTCAGATTCACCCAGTTGTGGACAAGGTATTTCCGTTCGAGGAAACCTTGGAAGCGTACTCGTACTTGGAGTCGCAGAAGCATGTCGGCAAGGTCGTTATCAAGGTAGCGAAGGACTGATCGAATGTCTAAAGAAATTCGAGGAATGCAGTGCACCGGAATGGTTTGTGTATTTGTATGAAAATGTATTCATTGTATTGCCTTGCTAGCGCTGCTGATCTCTGATCTCGCAAGGCCTTGCGAGGCTTCCTAGGCTTGACAGGTCACGCCAGATGATTACTCGGGTCCAAAGGCCCGTGCAAAAAATGACATTAGCCAAGTGTACAGTAATATGTAGTACTATAAAAATGTAGTTACAGGTAGTCCGAGAACTGATGGAGTGACGAAGGCTTATACAGTTGAAATGCTCATAATGCATAGAGTCGGGACCCGGCAAATCCCGATGCATTACCACGGATATGCAAGACGACAATGCGTGACAGTGTGTGACTCGTGATGTCACTCACCGCCACACAGGCTTATTCATCGACTACGCTAGTCTAGCGTGCTCAAACAGCATCGTCTGCCTCGAGCCGGTGAACTCCTGCCTCCGTAAGTGCGTGAAACCACGCAACAACAACGTCGGCCTGAGAATCCGCTGTGGGAGGTAGACGTCCCAGACCCATCTTCAGTGTACTTTTGTCGTTTTTCTGGTGTATCACAATAATTTGCTGGGTTTATCATGGGGCTTCTGCTCTGCTAAGTTTGCATGGAGCATTGTGCCGTTGAGTTCCCATCCCATGAAAGATTGAAACTTGCGAGTCATATGTTCCACTGAGTCGGTCATAAGTACCTATTTGCGCTCCATCGTAATGCATATTCTACCATAGACACCTATGCATTATGCATTATGCAAAATATCCCTGATTTTGGGTGCGCCCGACTCGGGACCCGCCAAAAACCAATGCATTAAGACGGTTATGCATTGTTAGCATATGCATTATGAGCATTTCAAC
>JBBPPA010000586.1:0-19599 GCA_038091735.1 Leccinum pellstonianum | reverse complement strand
CGTGATTGTGCCTCGAATCGTTGCGTGGTGTCCGAGTATCGCAAGCCGAAAGATGCCAACTTGAATGGAGAAGTCCTCATCGCAGTCCTTCTGATTTCGACTCTCTGAGGAAGTGTGGATGAACCTAATATGATGTGCATTTGAGCCCTAAGGCCTACACCCTCATCACGATCACCTATTGAATGTAATTCAGTGTTGCAGTTGGAGGTTACCTACACGGCCCTAGAACGGCGGCGATCGGTAGCCCCTGCCCAGAGTACTAACGAACAAGTTGGGCTCAGACTCGATGTCCATGCGATTGCGAGCAAAACGTGCATCTGCTTAGTGCTACCCACAATCGCACAAACCCACGCACGTCGCGCCACGTCCCTCAAGCTTTGAAGCTTCATCGATTACCCTCCGACCACCATCACCCCCGCTATCGACCACCATATGGCTTCTTTCGCAAGGAGGAAATTTGCTGCTGCATGATCTTGAGGCATAGTTAAGTATCCCTCGTGCCATAGTAACCAGGTAGCCAGCAGGTTCACGGCGACAAAAAACTTCCAGCATAGCGTCCCCGAGTGACTCGAGGCCTTCGTAAAATTTAAGATCCTCAGCGACGGCGGCCGTGTTTGCTGTCGCGAAAAACGAGAGGGGGTGATTCTAAGTGATTTGACGAGACGACGAAGAATTGATGAATTGGACATTCCGTCGGAGACAAAAGCTCAAAGCAAGAGAATAATTACTTGACGAGGAGTATGAATTGCCTCGGATCTGCATTGGAAGTGTGCCGCGTGAGTAAGAAACTGTATGCTTGATGAAGAGGTTCGATGACGAAGAAGGGTTACGTGACTTTGAGGTCCTCGAATCACATCTTCCGACTGTAAATTTCTTATTCCTGTGATGCCAATTGACGAAACGATGGAGCCTTCCAAATGACCGTTGGAGAGGCCACTGGCCTGAAGGCTGACGCAAACGCAAAAGCCTTGGCTGACTAATGCCTCGGGAACCTAAATCTACCAGCACTGCCACACTGTCTCATCTTCTTAATCACGCCGGAGCAGCCACGTATGCCACCCCATGCGCACAGCATAGATACACAACAAAAACCACCGGGTACAAGTACTCTTGTGTCTCCTTTGGACAAGCTAATATCCCCGCGCCCGGCTGGACCCCTGCGCAGATGGTACAAGAATGACAGCTGGTCCGCATCAAGCGTCAGAATCTCGATGCGCATCAAGAAGCGTCCGCGCAGCAAGGCATTCGACGACGAGCAGCAATCTTCACCGCGTTGCTCGACTGCAGGCAGGGATTGAGCTGGCTGGTCACAGAAGTCAGCCCTTCACGCTTATCGATGTCCTTCAGCATGTCCATCATTTCCATCGTCGACTTCGTTCGTTGGAGGGGTTTTCAGCCTTCACTATTGCATATCACCCCGGAGGTACTGTAAAACCTCGGTATCCGACACCAAGAACACCTTCGCACGCTTATCTCGCCCTCATAGATCGTGCACGCAGCTTCTTGGACGAAATTGGTGGACCGGGCGAGGATGTCATCGTATTCATCAGGCATGCGTGCTTCATTCTAGGCATTAAGTCATTCACTGTTCTCCTTGGTACCGTTTAGTTGTAGGTTCGATGCTGGCGAGCATATGTACCCATCCATGTCTCGACATGGCCGGAAGGTATCCGTAGATTTCTACTACCGATTCACTCGCGAGACGTGCAAGCTGACCGATGAATATGCACATGGCCGAGTCGTGAGCGTGCTTGAAGGGTACAGCGACCGAGCGCTGATCAGAGGGGTTATGGCGCACCTCTGCGGACTCGTGGACGTCGACGTCCCTTCCAGTGGCCGAGTGTGCTCCAAGCCGACTTGAATGATGGCTGGGTGGACAGCATGTGGTGGGATGAGAGCAACCTCGTCAAGTGCGGTGCGACTGCGCCCTAGTTCCACGTTTCACCTCACCAGATACAATTCGCTCATTTTTTGCGTCTTCGCAGCTCGAAAAGGCAGCTAAGCCCCGCAGATAGGCGTCCGCGCGCGCGAGCATGGAATTGTGGCTCGTTCGCACTTTCGGTCTCCTCTCGGTCTTCAGGGGCGGTGGGATTGGAGCAGACGCGAGTATCAAGGCGTCTTCATCCCGGAGTGCGAACCCAAGTCCTAGTGCAAGCGCATAGGCATCGCCGACATCTAGGACACGTCCGAAGCGGAAGAAGCCCTTGATCGAGGGTGCTCGGGCTGGTGGACTGCCGGATTCCGCGCTCACCGAGAGGAATGGGCCTGGTCGGAGTGTCTCGTCTCGGGGAAGCGATTTACGTTTCCGGACACGTCACAAGCCCCAACCGATCCTGAAGGAGTGTTGGCGTTGGATTCGGGTCGTCGGGAGGGGCATACACGGGAGATGATCCCGCCGGACTCGGCCAGGCAGAAGCTCCTGCGGGTGATTCTGGGTGTCCGGTCACCTGATGGTAGCTAGGTGAAGATATCAATTGATGATCGCTATGGCGTCAACCCTTAAACGTGATTGTAAAATCATGGTATTGCAACTGTCCAGGCTGCACAACGGCCCCTCGGGACCAAGGCACATGATAGAACAGAACGGTGGGAACAGTGGGTAAGCCCATGATCAGAAGGCCTGACCGCCAATGGCGGGACACAGGCCAAGAAAGATCTAACGAAATTCGTCAAAAGTCCAAAGCCAACAAGGCACGACTACTGCACGTCGACCGAACCAATGCTCTTCAACAACTCATTCAACGACGTCTCCGCCCGAATCTGAACCTGGATAAAACTGTCCGTCGCCACGCGTTTATACTGCCCACGCTTCTGCGAGGCTAGCAGCAGTGCCCCGAAAGGCTGCCGAAGCCGAACGAGAATCCGCAGCGCGCGCGCGTTGAGATCAAACAGAGGATCGTTTCCCGAAAAATCCTCATCGAGCAAGGGACTAATCCACGGATGGACGAGAACGAGACGCTGTGTCCCGAGCGAATCGTCTTTGGTCTTGATTCGTAACTCGCCGTGGCACAATATACGTGAAGGCCCGAGTCGGAATTACGTGCTACGAACTGGGGGAGACCAGTGAGGGGAAAAACAAGCCCAGGGAGTCGAAGTCGACCACAAACGAGGGACAGCGATGGGAGATCAAGGAGCTGTTCATATAGCTCGACGATCGGAGAGGGATCAGGAAAGGATGATTGCAAGTCCATGACCATCTGGTTCATCTCGACGGTCTCTAAGGCTTGGGGAACATGCGGAGGCAAACAATGGTCGTATACAGTGAGATCGGAGGGGAGGTAGCTGTTGGTAGTGCTACCTAAATTTCCAGTCCAAGAAAGAAGCGTGACATCGTCCGACTGCGTCAGGATGTGCTCGAGGAGGCGACGGACTGCCCGCTTTCCCTCGCCATATATGACCGGGAGTGAGACATCAAAGATTCCAAACAATGAGTATGCGATATCTTCTTCCCGCGTCGTCTGGCGCTTCGAAGCCAGATACAGCTTCTCCCGTAAGCGGTCTAGCCCCGGTTCAATCGTGGCAAGCCGCTCTGTGGCAAACTCGGTTGCCCGCTCCATCTCCGAGAGGATGATAGGCGATTCCTTGTGATTGAACACCTTCAGATCCAGATATGGCTTCCAGTCCTCCGTGTAAAATTGAATGACCTTTGAAGCAACGTACTCCTGGTACGTCCACCCGCGAGTGTTCCATATGCTTTTCCATAGATCGCCTTCTTGCTGCGACTCCGAGACCACACCAAGAAGATGGACGATCGTGAGTGCCGCACGACAGTACCACCGAAACATGGCCACTACAGATTCTTGCTGGGTGCGATTGTCGGCCTGGTTGACACAACATGTATCGCTCCAAGCCCATCGAAAACGGCGAGATTGGACCAGATTACAGAAATTTACGAGCATCTTGATTGTGGGTGTTTCGGGTAGTCCATAGATTGAGATATCCTCGACCATCTGGAACGTCGGCTCGGCAGGCTGCCACCTGTGCGAGAACATCACATATTGATAAAATTTCTCCACCTCTTGTTTTATGCGTGCATGGTCAAACCGATTACGAGTAATCATCGCTGACCGGAGCTCGTCGAAGATTAGGGATTCTTCAAACGCAGCAGCTTGCTGTGTTTTATCACAGAGACGACCAGTGGCGATGTCAATGAGCACGCGAGGAATGTCACGGGTCGTGTCATCGATGACCTTTCGGATAAGTGGAGTCGTGTCAAGATACTTACTTCGAAGCTCTGATATCAAAACGACATGAAGTTATATTTTCACGCGGGTTATCCAACGGGCTCACCACAAACTTGTGGGTCCGCCGAATTCTTCATGGTCGACAACATCATCTCGAATGCACTGAACGCCTCCTTGTAGCGGGTCATGCTATGCAATACAGCATGTTTCTTTTTGTAACCTTTGTAGTTCGACGGCTCGTGTTCAATGACCTGACTGTACCGTCACTACCGTCAACTATTCAAAATGTGCGAGTCAATTTATACCTCGGTAACACTGGCGAGTTCCTCTTTCAGCAAACCTGCTCGCGCCTTGCAGCATTTGACAATGATATCACTGATGTCCGTCGGGCCGAGCGAGAGTGCACTCGAATAGTATCCAATGGCTGCGTCATGGTCTTTGGAGTCCATGAGTGTGTCAGCGTGGATCTCAAGCTTCTTGACACAAGATTGTTGGAAGTCTGGAGAGATTCTCAGATTGCTCTTAGTGTCATCAGAAAAATTACTCACCGAGCTCCCATTGCGGCCTATCATCGAGGGCGTGAGTCTCTTCTAAGAGATCGTGCTTCATCTTATGGAAGCATTCAATCGCCTCTGTAACACGACTGTCTTCTTGAAGAATATCACAGACTGCCCGATAAAGATCAAACTTTGGAAACTGTCAAGCTATTCTAAACGATCATGCAAGCCACAACGTACCTTGTCTGCGACTCCCAACACCTCATTGGCTGAATGACAACGCAGCCCCATTCTGCCCCATCCCATCAACACGGTATTGGGAGGTGAGAAAGTGAGCAATAGCACGGCAGAGTAGGCTGAGAACGCCTCGACGTGTCTCTCCACATTTGATGCCTCGTCTCCGATGGCCTGAAGCCGTGATATACATTAGTTCCTGAAACCTGATAACAGGGAGTAAATATACATACTATGAAATGACGCAGACTCACCTTCAATCCAGTTCATGATCAACTCATCGTGCTGCAGATTCTCACTTGTGGTGTTGATTATCTCGAGAAGATGCTGCGCAGCATCATATATGCGACCACTGGCAAACATCGTTTCACATTGATACCTCTGTTGGTGTATGCGCAGGGCGCATTGTGATACAGCAACCTGGTTAGTGAGTTCCTGGACGTTTTTCTCCAGATGAGCTATTTTTCGTGCTATGGATGGCGCAAAACAAGTTAGTGAATCCTCGGCCGGACTGATAATAAACGTACCTGAATCTTCCCACAGGGCCCTGATGATTTCATTCATTTGATAATCTGTGCGTTGAGAGGCTGTTATCAACAAGATGGTATAAGACGTGGACTAAACACACTGGAGTTTTCCTCTTGAGCACGAAGATATTCGATGGTGTGCCTAAGGCTTTTATTTTCCTCGTTGGCCATAGCAAGCTGGTCACGGAGTCCTTGAGAAGATGTCTCTAGATTTACTACAGTCTCGTCTGATTGATTCTCTGCGCATTGGGAGGCGACCGTCAACGAGGTGTGAACGAAGACAAAGAAGACGCACTTGTGCTATCGTGCTCTGCAGAAATGGCGGATGAAGCAAGCTGGTCACCGTGTCGTTGAATAGTTTCTTCGAGATCCGCGACGCTCGTTGCTGACGGAAGTAAATCATAGCACGAGGCAGTCAGCTGGTTGATGAACACACCTTGACTTGCATCCCGAACAAGGAGGGGCTTCACCGCGTCTCGGAGATCAACGTTTTCCGTAATTGAGCGGCAGGGTTCTGGCTTCAAGAGAATCTGTTTGAGTTGAGAATATGGTGAGTAATGATATCTGATAGCAGTTGTGAAACTCACGTTGTCGCGGGAGTGTGAGGGAAGCATGTCCAAAAGATGTCGAAGGATGATTTTCTTCTCTGGAGCGACCACGATGTCGTAGTTTGCTGAGATGGCCATGGGGGAGACGTAAATGGAGCTAGGTAGTATTGTGAATGTCGCAAGTTGTTGGTGCGTTGTAGCGTCCCAGAGTGAGAACGACGAAGACCCGGAGGTTGCGATGAACCTATTGTTGGGTGTCAGTGCGATATACCATGCTTGGTCTTTGTCGCGAATGCTCCATCTTGAGAGTGTTGTCCAGGTGGACACCTCGAGACAGTGGACGTCGCCGTCTTTAGACAAAGCGAGAAGTTGCTTTCCATCGCTGGTCCAGGCGAGACTTCCGTTCTTTCCGGAGTTTACATGAATTAAAAATTGAGTAAGGAGTCGGCCGTCGCGACTGTCGTAGACACGAACAGACTTGCGCTTCCACGTGGCTGTAGCGACAAATCGTACGTCGGGCGAGAACTTGACAGCGACTACCCAATTGTCGTGTTCGAATGGACCAAGCAGTCGCTGGCCAGTTGAAAGTGACCAGACAGAAAGCGTCGAGTCACCTGATCCGGTTGCGATTCTTGTCGAGTCCGGTGAAATGTCCATGGCAAGCACAAAGCTGTCGCCGTGTGCTTTGAAGTCGGTTACTTTTTCGTGGTCTGTCGCGTTCCGCACCGTCACTCGACCATCGTCCGTCCCGGCCACGATGCATTTTCCGTCCCGTGTGACTTCAAGGTCGCAAACAGTACTTCCGACGTCCATTGGCTTCCCCACTTCCTCGCCATCCGCCACTCTCCGCCGTCGAATCTTTTCTTCTTCTCCTGCGCTCACCATATGCTTCCCATCGGGGAACAACTTGACCGGCCATAGTATATTGTCTTGAACATCGATCTCGATGATCGGGCTCGCGCCAGCGATATCGGAGGCGATTGTAATCTTTTCACTCGATTCCGGGCCCGAGGTTTCATCAGTGTCTCGTTATCGGCAGTCTTGGGTTCATCGTCTTTGCTCGCCGATGCACCCACTGCCTGCTGTCCGCTGTCGAAGGGAGCTGGGTTGTCCACCCTACTCGGTCCTGTTTCTTTCTTTTGTCAGTTCTCCAGTGCACCAATGATCTTTCCTATATACTACTCACCGCCCCTCTTCTTCAGGCGCAACTTGGAAAACATACTTGGTAGGCTAGGTTTGGATGGTGCAAAGAGAATCCCTGATCGTTTACTACCTTCGGTGCGCCATTATATCATCTGACAATACACGTGTTCGCTCCCACATTTACCCTAGGCCCAGGCTGGGCGCTTGCTCCCTAGTTTGGTGACCCTTGCTTCCATCCACTCGGCCGTTACCGATCACTATCATTTACAAGGAGTAAATTTTACAAGGAGTAAATGCGTCCTGTTGTCAGTTGTAGAGAGTTGCATTATCTGAGCGAGAAACTGAGGGGAAACAGTAACGTCGGGAGTCAATGAGTCAATGGCGGCGTGGAACGAGGCAGGCACTACGACACAATTTTCCACTTGGAGGACTGCAAATCGTAGAACGCGTAAATGGCAATCCCAATGGCTTTCGAGATCATGCCAGGAATAGAACGCGAAATACTATTGATACAACTTCACCTCGTTTTCATTCGCATCCAGCGTCTCCTCCTTTACAGTGTTGAACGAGTCGGCCTTTTCCTCTTCGACTATCGCCTCATCCGATTCGGAGTCGCGGCCTCTGCCATTCTCGAATGCCGTCTTGTGTTGCTCGAGATGAGAGACATATTTCCTGTCAAACGTGTAGGATCAGCCTTAATCAAGGAACAGATGTACGTACTCGGGTCCGACAATCATGATGAGGTCCACGAAGGCAGCGACGACTTCAATAAAGATACCCTGGACCTTGGCGTACCAAGGCACAATCTCTCATCTCGTACGTCTGAAAGTTCTTTCCACCAACTATTTGGGGGAAGCAGACTCGGACTCGTCAGACGAAAACACACGAAGATGAGAGTGACAACTTGAACTACACACCGGCTTCGATCTGAGCGGAAGCGGCCGAGATGATCTGCAGGTAAGTTCGCATTCATACCACCATTATCGCTGTAGCGCAAGATAAAATGAGACGCACGTTCTCAAGCGGTTAGGCGACACCGGGGAACGTCGCCCTAAATGTCGGAGGATCTCCACTAATTGAATAACGATCTAAAGTCAGGCAGGAACACGAGTCGCGTGATAAAAGGTAGTATGACACCCCATGCAGCCTGGACTCCGAGATGTATGCAGAATAGCCCCGGCGCTGTGGGGCTGGGTGTGCGAGTGCAGTTTGGGCGGGCTTCGCAAGTTGGCTCTCGAAAGAAGATCGAGATAGGAGCTTTTGGCATTACAATGGGCTTAGAATCGGGCTAGAAATCGAAATCATAACATTGTAAAGACTGTCAATGAGGCATGATCAACATAATGTATAGTTACAGTGCAAAAGTTACATGGAGCTATTAGACAATACCGAGACGAAAACGGAGCAATGACAGATGGTAGCATATCATACGTGTGCGAGTCCAAGGCGAGAAAACAAAGCGAAACAGTTCACCGTAACAGTCATTAGTAGTCATCAACCAATTGTATCGTGCCCAGCTTCAATCATCTCCATCATTGTCGAACAAGGACCTGGGGTCGAAGCTTTCGGCCATCTCCGCTCTCATCTCCTCGATAATATACATCACCGTGTCCCGCTTGTCCACAGGACTCCCGACCGCAAACGAACGCGAACGACGAAGGGCCTTTGACTTGGATGCCGAAGCCGCAGAGGGAGCGTTCCTAATAGGCTGGCGGCTGAAAGATAGTGACTCCTTCCTCAGCGGTGGAACGATGGTGTTCACGGCGTGGCCAAATACCCTCTCGGGGTTCCCGCTCGAGTTGTCCTTCAGAGACCTGCCGAACAGAGCCGCGACCGATGTTCTGATGTTGCTCCGGAGATTATTGGTCGACTGGGGACCTCGTCTGAGGGTACGAGCGGGAGCTGGTTGCGGAGAATTCCTCAAGAGTTCTTCTTCGACCTTATCTTCGCGATGCTGCGCGCGGGGCGGTGACCTCGGAGCAGTCTCCCATCCATCATGTCTCCCAGGTATCTCTCCTCCCGGGGTCCACTTATTCAGAACATTGCCTGTTACCTGAGATAGCGCTGGATATCCGACCATGTTGCTATCCCGGACATCCTCATGCCTGATATGAGTCGCATTCGTCGGTGGAGGAAGATGAGCGGGTGAGTTCACGACGACGTGGCACGCAATGGGTCCGGGACGGAGCTGGCCCACGGACATCATGCGACGGGGATAGAGTTCTGGAACTCCAGCCTGAAGGTAGGCCCTGCGCACATTGTTGCGATAGTGGCATTCGGGATCGTCGAGCGATCGCAGAGCGTCAAGACGCGCGCACTTGGTAGAACAGAACCAGAATTCATGGGATTCGACCGTCTTTTCGCCACAGAAACAGAACTCTGGAGCGTAGGCGTCCACATCTGGGGGTGGTTCGGACATGAAGAGGTCGTTCATGATGAGAATGAGGAGGTCCAATCAGAAGTAGAAGGATAATCGAGGAGGGGATGAAAGTGTGAGAAGGCAAAACCCGTGGACGATGGGTCTATTCATACTGTGCGGGACCGCCGCTTTGACGTGTTGTGGACGAGAAGAGCCACCCCCCTTGAGTGTGGACAACAATGCGATTCACTCACCGTGGGTGATGCAATTAGACAGGCGTATATTTCCGAGTCCACAAACATTTCCACAAAAGGGTGCTGTCACTGTGGACAAAATATGGGTCCAAAAAAGTGCTGGAACAATGGCCGCTGCAATCAGTTCACATAGTACGAGCAGAGAAGAAGGAAGTGTCGTTAACTTGTAAACGGATGAATTTTGAATTCTTCTAGGTCAAGGCGGAAATACCTGGCGTATCCAGTCTGCCAGGGCGGTTTTCACTCGCTGTTGAATCGTGGACATGGTGTCGAAACTGCGTAGAGGGATGAAGTCAAAGCTTTAGCTTCTAGTCGTCGCACACAGTATTGTGGAACTGTACGTGAGGCCCGGTGAGGAGTGTTAGCGAGTTCCACAGCACCAGGTGAGTATTGTGATTCATTGGATTATATGTAACGAGAAAAGGGAATACCACAATCCGACGGGTACCTCTGCGTCAAACGCGGCGCATAGTATATGGGACCATCGACTTTCCCCTACCTCATGTACCCCGGTGACCATAAGGTAGGCCAGTGACGGCCCAAGACTATCTGCAAGTCAGTGCACCCCAAGACTCTCAGAGGGCCTCATCTTTTTCCGGACCCGCTGAACTTGGCTTTGACTCACTGAAGGTTTCCTTGTCACGATGGAGGTTTATAACTGGCCCAGCCGTGAGACTCCTTGCCACCAAACTTTGTTATGGCGCTGCACCGTGGGAACGTGCCTTTAGACCTTTGAGTCCGATACCGTCACCTCCAAGTCCATGACCGAACCCAGTACATTTAGGTAAACAAGGACTTCTAAGATGACACCTTCAGTGCACAATTTCCACGTGTTAGCGATTAGCAGTTTTATAGCTTGGGTCGGATTGACTGCTCGGAAATGCTAAGAAAGCCTGAGTGGAGGGCCACCCTGATCGTATGTATCCAAGTAAGTGTCTTGACCTTTTTTTTGCAACGACGTGTGGGCCACACCGATTCATCCGGAATATACATTCGTCTTCTTGTTGCATATCCTCCTCGAGATCGTCTCATATCCGGTTTCTTACATGCAGGTGCTTGAAAATACGACCGGGATCGTCCACCTGACGGGCAAAACATACGCAAGTTCACGATGCCAACCTTCCCCTCCAGCAGTGCGCGTGTAAAGGCAGCTCCAAGAAGTGGGGATTTGTGAGTATCCCACCGTCGAGTATGCTGAGCGAAACCTGTGTGCTCCATCTGCGTCGCTATGGTTTACGTTAGAAATGCTCCCAGTATAAGCCTCGAGCTTCAGTAGTCAGTGAGTACCCGTGATTGACCCCACTGATGCGGCGTCCAGGCCCATCAGAACTTCAATTTTCAATGACCGCTCTCGTTTCTCTCCCTGAAGGGACCCGAGGATCGTTCCCGAAACTTGAAGGTAAGCGGCAACAACCAATCTCCGACTCATGATAGGTTGCTCGTTCGACAGATTGGCAGTTATCTGTATTGAGCTGTCATGTTCGGTTTGCGCCCGGGAGTCCGCCGTAGTAAGTATTCATTGGAGTCATGGTTGTGTGTCTCTGGAGGCAGACAAATAGCATGCCGGCTCAAATGGCTCAAATGGCATGATATCATGCCACAGGTCGGCTCAAAAATGTGGCTACTGCTAAAAACTTGGACCCGGATCAGTGTCGCTTATCGAAAGTCTTCAAATCAGTGGCGGCTAGTACAGTACATAGCTCCGTGGTGGTGCTGTAAGTAATTGAGGGAGCCAAGGCTACGGAATCATACCTTGTCAGGAAGGAAGAATCCAGCCAGAGCAACAAATGCAGGAGATGCATAACGACATGATAACCTCATCATTGAGGTATGTAACCGACAAGTACATCGCCACCTTCCCACCTTCCCTTGAACCATATTCTACTTACATACTTGTCAATGTGAGCGAATTTCTGTTGAAGAACACTGTCATCACGCTTCTCCTCCAGTTTCAAGGTCTTAATAGGTGGTTCAGTTTGGCAGTAAACGCGTCAGACAAATGAGCGTCTTGCAGAATCGTCTGGCAGTGGCAGCGGGCAGAGAGAGATCATGCTTAAGATGACGTTGCTGAAGAAAATCCCGGATCATCTCTCGGATCACGGACCTGACAGTTCAAACGTTCACACCCCAAAACTTTGCGGGGTTGTGGGGAAAACTGGGAACTTACGTTGTGGTATGTACATATACTTATCTCTCGTGCGCCGTGAATCAAGCAGATGCGACTGGCGTAGTGGGACGCCCTTGATGAGAGTGGTGACTCGTTCTGGGATCCACCCGATTTACTAGGTCGCCAAAGTGCTCATCGACGTGGAACATCGTATCCATAGCGGTGGGTCCCTGTTGTTCAACCGAACTACGAACCGAATAAATTTCAGAACGTTGCAAACGTCATTGTGACACCGCGTGTTCAGATCAAATTGAAATTTCCTTTTGTTCCATCATTGATTAGAAAATCTGATGGTCAACAGACGTAATTCAGGCTGAGGGCGATGCCTTGAGGAGGACGCCTGATCGGCTCCGTGCAACTGGGAGGGAGGGAGGAGTACGTTATCACGGTCGCTTGGGATCAGGTGTAGTGGTTTGTTTGCTTTACTGGGAGGCATAAATATGGGGCCTGGCATATCCAACAGTCCCTCCAACAGGATCGCCGCATCTATCTCTTGTCACATTTACATCGAACAAACCCCATTAATACCTTTGCAATGGTAAGCTTGTTGAGAGTGGAGTTTGACCTCAATAACACCTTCTTAGAACTGGGAAGCTGGTTTCTGGGTCGAACAGGCCGCTGGCATTGTGAGCGAGCAAGCCGCGGAAGAGCCCGTCCAGGAGAGCACCATGAAGGTAAATTTATCCTCCTATTTCACCTTGGCTTGTTTGACAAGCTGCTTTTTGCAGTACTGGGCCCTGGGGCCGGACTCGCCGGAGTGGGTCTCCCGTGCCACTGAGATTGTCGCCGAGCAAGCTTCAGAATGATTCGAGATGAACGACAGCAACGTTGTGGAGTGTTCATGCAAAGTACAACGAAGCTTCGTTTGTTGTCCGTGTAATGGTGTATTTCGTTTGTAAAATCCTATAACTGTGCGTGATTGTGCCTCGAATCGTTGCGTGGTGCCCGAGTATCGCAAGCCGAAAGATGCCAACTTGAATGGAGAAGTCCTCATCGCAGTCCTTCTGATTTCGACTCCGAGGAAATGTGGATAAACCTAATATGATGTGCATTTGAGCCCTAAGGCCTACATCCTCATCACGATCACCTATTGGATGGAATTCAGTGTTACAGTTGGAGGTTACGGGGTAGCGGTAGCCCCTGCCAAGAGTACTGACGAACGTTGTAGCTAGGCTTGACAGACTCGATGTTCATGCGACTGCGAGCAAAACGTGCATCTGCTACCCACAATTGCACAAGCCCACGCATGTGTTGCGTCCCTTGAGCCTTCTCCTCCGATCATCACTCCCGTTATCGACCACCGTACCACCCTTCCAAACACCTCAAACGCGGTAACACCTCGCTCACCCGTCCGCCTCTCTTTACCACCTCTCTCACCCTCTCGGCCAACAGCCGACTCTTTTCCCAATCCATCTCAACATCTTCACTCGTCACGCCCACGTCAACAACTGCGGTGGTAATGCTCAAGGACGCCGACGCCGCCAACCGCTCCTGCCCTTTCCCCAGACTTCGTCTCGATACTTCATGTTGTGCGCGTACGGCGAGGTCCGGTCGTGCCCGCCTCAACCTCTCCGTGATCCGCCTCTTCTCGGCACGCTCAGCGCGCCGTGCAGCCGTCCGTGGGCTCACAGGTCCGTCGCTCGCAGGGGTAGAGGTACAGAGCGTGTTGGCCCTGACCACAGTCGATATAGTGGGCTCGACCATAGACAAAGGGGCATCCCCGATTGCCGTGGTCGAGCAAGACTGCAACCTCGGGCCAAGTGATGGCTTTATCAATGCTCGAAATGGCACACCGCCACCATGCCCGGAGAGCGTGGCCCCCTTGCCCGCGTCGCTTACTCTGCCCTCCATGTGCTTCTTGACTGGAAACGGGATGGTAGCTGTCCTCGTCACACGGAGCGCTGGCGAGCTTCGTAGCAACGCTCCCAAAACCTCGTTTACTTCGAGAGCCGAAGACGTTGGTACCAGGGACGCTTTGCTAGCGTCCCTGCTCACAGTCATTTCAGTGGGCGTGCGAGCGAGGCCAGTAAAAGGTTTAGAAAGTGGTTCGCAAGCCTCGGTTAGCTCTGACTCTTCTCGTTCGATTCTCCGGCGCTTGGATGGTGGAGCTTCGTTGACGTTTTCCGCGTCCACTTTTGGGTTAATGTTGCTCAGGACTATCGAATGCGACCGTGCCATCTGTTTGCCCTGGCTCTGATGGCGCACCAGATGGTGAGATGATGTTGTGCCCTGTGCTGAATCTGAGACGACGACATTGTCGATGACCGCAAATGGTTGTGAACCCGACCCGATCGCCTCGTTCGTCTGCTCCTCCAGCGGTTGCCCAGTGATCCGAATGTCGTTAAAGGACACGAAAGGCGATGTGCACGCCGACGCAAACGATGCCAATCGAACAGGGTTATGACTGAAGTCGATTTCCGTCGCGGCCGGTCTGAGAGAATTTTTCACTGGCATCGCCAGCGGTGGAATGCTCTGTGAGACGGACTCAAACACATGTTCCTTCCCCTTCCCACTCTCCCCCAATCGTCGCGGCACAGGAAGAGGGGAAGACGTTGGCGTAGGGAGGGTCCCTACCGCGTCGTCTCTGTCCTGAGACATAGCCGAAGGCGACGACCATGTTTTGTGTGCGCTACCGAGTGCCCCAACGCCAAATAAGGTCCAGGCAGTCCTTTCATGGTCGTCTGACCCTCCGTCGTCCGTAGAACCACAAGAGTCCCTCCGTACATGTCTATTAGGCGACTTCTCTCCTAGCACGCTGCCTTCGTCTTCGTCTTCGTCGAAACGTCGAAACGTTTTTTCAAGCCCGTTCCTTCTCCCAGGACCAATCCACGCCATCAAGACTCCCATCTTTCCTTTTCTTCCACCCTTATCGCCCCACTGGTGGGCGGCATCGCTAGGGCCGATCAAGTTCGAATATGCCGTATCCACATTTCGTTCGTCGTCCGTAGTGGAAATCGTTCTTGTGCCCCACTTCGTGGACGGTCCTGGAAGATTGACCACACTAGAGTGGCATGTGAGAGGGCAAGGAGGGGCCATGACAGAATCGAGGCAGCCAGGTGTGAATGCTGGGGACAGACAATCTGAGAACATTTTGGACATAGCACCCCAGTCGAGACCATCGAGCGAAGGATCTAGGGTGTTCGGTACAACGCGAAGTGGACGAAAAAGTGTCACGAAATTCATGAGCTCGGTCAGGGGAGAGTGGCGGGACAAGGGAACGAGCTTCAAATGAGACGAGATTAGACCATATGATTAACGGAAATGAAGAAACATAGCCTTTTTCCACTATAACTTACCAACGAGTTTACGTTTTCGCGCCTCGAAAATCTTCGTCTGACGCTGGCTTGGTAGTCCTCCCAGCGAGCAGAGCTCATGTTAACGGCATTCACATAGACCACCTTCTTTCCCTCTCTACTAGGTGGCGCTGCAGAGTCTTTGTTTTCATAGTCGTAGGGAGGGACATCCACGAAAGAGCAACGATCAAACCGCTCACACGCATGGAACCTAGTGGCCGCAGCGTCGCGCGTACCAAGGGCGCGCAAAAAAGGATCCGAAAGATTGGAATAAACTGAATGTTTATACCGGTCCAAGTGAATCTACATTGGCAAACAGGTGAGCAATGCATATATGCAGGCGATGTGAACAAAAGAGCCGGGTAGAAGTAGAACAACGCATAGAACGCATACACGGACGCTTTCAAAAGGTAACGCAATGTAAACGTGAAATAGAATACCTTGCAATGGAATGCGTGTGCGATGGCCTTGAGAATGTCCTCGTATCCACGAGTCCAAGCATTAATGAAAAAGTGTGTATCTGACGGGAAGCGTGCCATGAGCTCTACGACGCCCTTGATAGCGCATTCCTACAAACCGGTGGGTGAGGTAACTCATAAGTCAGGAGATAGAACGGATAGAAAACGATGCATGCCTTGCTAGGCACAACGAGGGGCGAGAGTAAGCAGGCGGTATCTAGGTAGATAGCCTCGAGCGTCTTCACGAGACCCGTTGCTTCTGCATGTGCACCCTCCCTGCGGGCAACAAGAATTCGCAAATCCTCGGAAGAGCTTGCGAGATATGGTTGAAGGAAATGATTCCGTTGGATTGAAGAGATGAACCATGGTTCTGCCCTAAAATCGCCGGTATGAAGAACGGTACCCCGGGGACCTTCGATGAGGAACCTGCTCAAAAGCGGTAGAGTCAATGTAGAAACAAGAGACGAAGGAGGAGAATAGGCACATGACGGAACCAGGGCAGTGATTTGCATCAAGGAGAGTGATCGTCACTTTCTCAGTGTTGGAAATGTCGACTTGTGTAGGAGTGTTGAGTGGTACCGCAAGCTGCTGGACGCGTTGATATTATGGAACGGGAAAGAGCATGCATCATACCAACAGGTCCTTGGAGTGGGCGGTGAATTTCTCGCCGTTGGGCGCCACGTACGGGTCGACCTTGAGATGACCAAATGTCTTTGTTTTCTCTGCACGGTACTGATGGTCGTATAACGAGCGCTCTGCGTACGACTCATAACGAAGCAAAATTTCCTTCGTATCTTGTGAGCATATTACGCGGTACCCAAATGACTTTGAGGCTAGGCCGGCGAGGTGGTCGGAGTGTGCGTGCGTCAAGAGATGAAGAGGTGGTCTGTTGTACGGAGGAGGCAGGTCGTCGAGGGTGTCTGTAAAATCATCGACGCGAATTGGATATGGAAGTGCAAACGAGTGGTAGGGTGTTCCAGGAGGCATGGTTGGCGTAGCACAGGGGCCAGTGAGAGAAACAAAGCGGGGCGGTTAATCCCGAGCGGCGAGCGCGTACGCGATCGCACGTGATGCAACACGTGACATCACAAGAAACCAGTCTCGCGCGACGCGAGTGATTTATTCAATTACAGTTCCAATGGGAACGTTGATTGAAAACCCTCCTGAATCTCATTTCCCATTATGTAATTACTAGCCTTGTAAGTCATTGTTATTTCAAGCATGCAGCAACCGTGGCGTCAGCCGCGTCACTGCAAGACCTTCTTATCGTGATTCGCCATACGGATTCTAGAACAATATGCTGTTTCCAGAAACACCTAACCACAATTCCTCGATATAAATAGTTGACCTTGAGTTGAACCCGTCAAATATACTCACCCTCTCAAGCCTTTCCTCGTGAGTCCCAGCCCTTCCCTCCCCCGTCGTAGAAATAACTGCTTTTCTCAGATATCTGCATAATGCCTGAAACTGTCTACGCCACTGCACCTTTCGATCACGCCAAGGCGGACATCATTTTACGCTCGTCCGACGACGTCTACTTTCGCGTCTTTAAACTATTCCTCTCCCTCGCATCCCCGGTCTTTGAAACCCTCTTTAAAATCCCTCAGCCAGAGGAAGCCAGCGATGACCAAGAGGTCAAAGATGATTCTTTTGTCATTCCCCTCACGGAGGACAGCAAGACCCTCGACGCCCTCCTCCGCTTCTGCTACCCATGTACCCTGGCAGAGGACCCCTGCCTGGAGGTCTTGAAGGATATTGTTGATGTCCTCGAAGCCGCCAGAAAATATTCTCTCGACGCCATCGAGAAAAAAGCCCGCCAGGCGATTAAATCCCCAAAAATCATCGAGGCAGAACCACTGCGATGTTTTGCGATCGCGCATCGAGGACTCTTGAGAGAGGAGACTCTGCTTGCCGCCAAACACACATTGACGCAGCCACTCATCCCAATGCGGTTTCAAGAGATCGATATGATCACTGCCACCGATCTGCTTTCCTTGCTTACCTACCACAAGAAATGTGGGGATGCCGTCTATGCCCTTCGGGACGACTTGTCGTGGATAACAGCCCATTACGAGAGCATTGGGGCATGTTCCTGGTTACTCGGCCGAAGCAGGGACTACAGTGGTCGTCATGGTTCAAGTTATACCTACTGTGGGTGTCAAAAGTCGATCACGCCAAACTACATGCTATTTGAAAAACAGGCACTTCAATGGTGGTATGACTTTATGGAGGGAACCTTGACGGAACTCCGAGACAAGCCATGCAAAGCAACTGTGCACGCGGCTGTGGAGAAGACGGTTCAGACCGTGAAGGCGCGGAACTGTTCAACATGTTCCCCTACAATCACAGAGAAGATGCGCGACTTTTCGGATTTACTTGTAGGTAAAGTAGAGGAGGCAGTCTCTCAGGTAAGCTATAAAGCCCACGAGGATTGTTTCGCGCCTGACATTGACGCACTTTTCATCACAGATCGAGCTGGAATTGAGTTTATAACGAACCGTTAGTCTGTCAAAGAGATTCTTAACAGGTAAATACTGGATATGCGTCATCAGATTCTCCTCGTGCATCTCAATATCTACACATGTATCCCTCTAAAATATGTCGAGTCACCGACAGACATTTTTGTAACTCCGCATGAGTTTGTGCAGTTCTCTATGAAACAGGTTTTGGCATAGGGACGCGGAGGCGTGCATTATCCACCTCGCAGCGATGGAGCTCTTGGATAATTTCGAGCACGAACCTGGTTGGACGGGTATCGCATTCCGTGTTTTGGTCCCCATATTGATCGGCAACGTTCGTCTCATAGAGTCGAGGAAGAATAAGATGGACTGACGCGTTCTGAAGGTCGTTCAAACAGAGCGGCGGGGATCCACGCAGAAAATTTGAGGCGATTTTGGCCCAGGTGCCAATGTATCTCGGGAAAGAAAGTTGTAGCGAACCAGGATTCTTCGCACTCACATAGGCGGGTGTGTCACCTCACCTCCCATCATCCCCCGCATCCTACTGGACGGGGAGGGCGTCGCCAAATATTTGGAAAGTACATATCTGCTTGTTGAATATCCTTGCACCCTGGTGATACGATGGCGATATCAGTTCTTTTCACCGATACCAAGAGCCTGTAATTCGTGTGCCGAAACCAGATAATTCTACAGGACGCGACTATATCATTCTGCAAGCGAGGTCAAGAAGGTGTAAAAAGCAAGGAATGCCTCCGATGCCGAGGGACGATCTTGCACCTTCGACCAGCAGCTCTGCAAGAACTGCCAGTGAAGGTCATCGATGGGCTCAGAACTTGGGCGTGCCGGAACTTCGCCATTATACAATCTCAGTAGGATCTGCGCTTCCCTGCGATATTCCGACCAAGGCATCTGGCCAGACAACACCTGGCGCGGCGTCCAGTCATCCGGAAACTCAAGCGACACGCGATGAATAGAATCGACTTACCAAAATTCCATTGCATCCAAGAGAGAATATGTCGATCGCAGGACCGATTTCAGTGAGCTCTTCTTGCACCAGTTCGGGCGGCATAAACCGGATTGAACCCGCCTGCCGAGACTCCAAATCGGCGCGGAGGTACGGAATGCGTTCTGCTATAAGTTCGGGGACAGTCAGGCGACCGAATCCGGATAAAAGAGCGTTTCTATTTTTGTCGATGAGGATGTTGGTCTAATGGTTTTTCAGCAGAGGAGTTTTGATGGTCTGAGATGCTGGAAGAAGACGTACAGGTGTTAGGTTGCCGTGTATGACCGGCAGCGAGTGAACTGAAGCAATGTCAACGTAGGTCGCAGTTCAGTCTACGTGCAGAGGCAGGACCCACGGTATTCTAATCCACTCGCGATATCAACGAGCTGAGAGATTCGTGAGGCCCGATGTCAAGCATCCCAAGTCCAAACCGCGCACAATTTGCAAACGAGAAGATATGCTCATTGTTGAGG
>JBBPPA010000585.1:0-19605 GCA_038091735.1 Leccinum pellstonianum | reverse complement strand
CCATTAGAAACGAAAATAATGATTATATGGGATCAACCGCAAACCGACTTGATCTCAAATGAAAGCGTATGGGTTAATATTCCAGAGTCGACTGTTTGTGGTCTGAAACACTGCACAAGGCAACTGATTCAGAGGCATGTGTGCGCGTTGAATGGGGGGAGTTGCAACGAAAATAGCATCACTATAGTCGTTCATGTCCAGATCCGCACTGGCCACCCCCTAGCAAGAAGAAATACGTTGCCGACTCATCGGACAACTCGAAACTGGTCAAACCCACCATGATCCGGGGTTTCCTTGTAGTTTTCCATCGCTGTTGTGGGCGGATCATTGACCTCAGCCCATTCGCGTCTACTACTAGAATATGATGGGAACTCATCAGATCGGAATCTTACACCGAACGGGAGCACATCCCGGTTCGAGTGGCGAACACTAGTCATGATCCAATCAAGGACTGTGCATCCGTGAGGTTTTAGACATCCCTTGTGTCTTCTAAGTTCTGGGTAGGGCCTCATCGTACATACCAACACCTCCGTATTTCAGGTGACAATATAAGTATCCTTGGCCTGCCAGAAATGCATTGATGCTCAAAGTACACGCTGAAGGCTTCGGGCACTTACGTATCTTTTCGGTGTTCTTGGGTGTTTGATTGATGGCAGCGTACTGGCTTCCTACAGGCTCTGCCGGCCCGCCACTGGGAGCTTCTTCACGTTCCAGCACCCACACCAAATTGAGGCACAAAGTCCGGCGGGAACGACAAGGCTATCATAGAAAGTACATGATTCGAATTTTCCATAACGTCCGCACGTGGCAAGTTACTTGCAAATACATTTTACTCGAAGGTCTGATCCCCAAACTGTATACGAATGACGCTATTCAATGGAAGAGTCATTCGACTCAATCCCATATTGGAAGTCAAATAATCAAAGGAATAGACCGCCGACGACGAGGGCAAATGTCGACCCAAGGACACCCTGCACGCTAAGCCCTGCTCCTACTCTGGCACCGCTAGAAGAGGTACTGTTAGTCGATGCCGTCAAGTTGACTGGAGCAGGCGCGGTGGACGCGTTCAAGCTCGTGTTGACGTTCGATGCAACAAAGGTCGGTCCACCCCCTGCACCAGTGCTGTTGACATCGGGGGCAAGGTACGGGACGTAGGCGTCAGGATTTAAAGCACCAGGGATCGTGCCTGTCAAGTTCATGAGCGGAATCTCGCTGCCCGTGATGTTGTTGTTAGTGTACAAGGTAGTATTCGCGACGATGGAGAAGACATCTGAAAGGAACATTGCTCGTGAAACTCAAAGCAAGAGCACCAGGGAAAGGGAGCGCACTAGCAACGGTCTTGTTGGTGTCCTGGCGGCCGAGGTTGCCAAGCTCCCAATTGTTTTGAACAGTTGAAAGACTGACCGGGTCGAATAAGTAACGAGCTGGATCAGTATAAACAATGTTCCTTACATCGAGTAGTGAGTGTAGAATGTGCTATCATTTGTACCACGGAGGTTTTCCGGGATGACATTGCCGAGTAAAAGAGTGTAAACCTGGTTGTTAATGGTATAGGTCTCGCTCCTACCGGAAAAGGATGAGCACAAGTTTCGTTGCCCGTAAACTGACGTACTCATCAAAAGTCACCAGGATCAGTGTCTTTTCCGTGTTGAAATTGATGTCTTCAAGCAGCGGCACCAGCCAGTAGTTCAACCAAGATCCAGTATACTCGATAGTAGTGTCATGCGCGTCGCTGTGATAATGTTAGCACGATGCACTAGCAAACTGTAGTGACTGACTCTCGGAGGTTGGGCGTGACAAATATCCATTGAGAAAGACTATTGTTGCCAAGCTGCATGACGCATGCAGGTTCAGAAAAATCACGAGCTAACACAACTAGACCACACTCACATCGACAGCAAAGTCATCAAAGTTCCTGATACGTGCAGCACGCGTGGTATTCTGACCGACAGAATCATAGATAACACACGGATTGTGTTTGCGTGCGTAGTACGTATAGCCATCCGGGTTGGTGTAGTTGAATCCTGCATATCCATCCGTAGGCATATTTTCCTGGTAGGTTGACCAGCTGATATTTTTCTGCTCTAAGAGGTCGATGATTGTCGACACATTAGAGGGAATGGAAGTGAAGTCATCCACTGCTAGTCCGAAGAAGTCGCCCCCGACTGATGAGATGTAGTTTGGTTGACTAGGGTGCGTCACTCCATAGTAACTAGAGAGTGTGATGCCCTGGGAACTCAGGTTCTGGAAGACATTGTTCGTTGCGGCTTGAGCAAAGTCTGTGTTCTCGAGCCAAATCTGGATGAAGCGGTCGAAGACTTTGCCAGACACGTCGGGGGTGTTGGTGATCGTATTATTTGAGGCACCAACGTAGAAGGGTGACGTGTCCGTCGGTCTGTTGAATGATGTCAGAGTTGTAACTGTGAGACATAGTGGGCTTACGCTGGGGCAGGGGCAGTAAAGGTGGACGCGAGTGACGCGCAAACGGCCTTCGCCGCTGCTACCAGAAGGATGAAGCGTTTAATCACCATGTGGGCTGAAGTCAGGCTGGATGTGCAGCCAAACTTGGGGCATAATATACCCTCTCACTGCGCTGCACGTGGACATTGCTTCGACGATTGCGCGCCTTGAGGACCTAAAGGGAAATCAGCACACCTGAAACCGTCATCAAGAGGCTGTCTAACCCCGGGCCGGCCGCCGCCGTGATGAGATTTCCGCTGAGCTGCTGCACGTGACTTCAAATACTGTTGGGTTAATTTAATTTGGTCGACGTTACGGTGCGCGCCTAAGCTGTCAACTGATACGCCATGATTCAATCACTGACGGAAAATCAAGATGCGACCGCGATTTTAACGACGTTCACTCGGAACAAGCAGGGTATTGACCGATTTGTGAACCTGCATGAATCTCATCGATATCAGTGTGAGGGTTCCACATGATCAAATCGTACAGCATGGATGCACATCGCGGAAACCTTATCGTTTAATCTAGTCTCCCGTAGGCAGACCCTTATGCAGGAAGACAGTCGTTCCTATTGTTAGGTCGTTTAATCGGACCTCTTGGCTTGGCTGCAATGTCAATGTTTTCTCTAATCGTGCTGGGAATAAAAGGTTGGAACTCTTTTTCTCTATCTCAGATAACAGATTAGGCCTATTGATGTTGTGAGTATACTAGTGATGCTGCGTGTCTTGTGTACTCACATTCACTGGAGCGTGGGTACGATTTTTCTGACCACTCTATCTCAATGCAGGTCGTAAATGATTGCATAACGCACGGTGATGATGCGGACGACAGAGGTTCTCAGAGTCAAGGCACTGGTACTCGATGGGGAGAGGTATCCATGCGCCTCTTCTTGACACCTGTGAAACAATCAACAACGTCAACAACGTCGGAGACGCAAACCGAGGAACGTCTTTAATCGATATCGAACCATATGATATCTCTGCAGTAAACCCGCCTTCGTGCCATAGAACGAAATGACGCACGTAACAGTCTCCACAAGCTCACCTTGACACCATTGTAAGCTTTACCCATGCACCCAAGTATTGCTATAAATAGCACGCTGGAACGCGCAAGTAAATTACTATCATCAGTCCGTCACATACAAGCAACATAAGCTCTAAACCTCGCTCTACAGCAGAAGAAGAGCAGCAAATACAGCGCTCGTAGCCGACACTAGAAGATGAGCTGGAACGAAGCTACCGACGACACCACTGGTTGTGGTTGTGCTGTTCAGGGCCGTCAGGTTGACGGGCGCTGGTGCGTCCGAGCCATTCAACGCCATGTTGGTACCGTTCGCAACGAAGGTCGGTCCACTTCCACCACCAGTCGCCGAGGTGTTGGGCGCAAGATAAGGAACAAAGTACTGAGGATTCAACGGCCCGGGGATGGTCGTAGTAAGATTGAGGAGAGGAAGCTTCGAACTGCCTGTAAGGCCGTTGTTCTTGTAACCAGTTGAATTCGCGACGAAACTGAAGACATCTGAAACCGAGGTGAGACACACCGTCACGCCTAACCATGAGAAGACACTCACTGGCCATGGTCTTGTTAGTGTCTCCACGCCCGAGGTTACCAAGGTTCCAGTTCGCTTCGACCGTCGAGAGACTAAGGCAACATGAAGACAAGAAGATGAAAGCTTGGTGGATGTCTTACGTGGAATAGTGAGTATAGAATGTATCGTCGGTGGTATTTTTCAGGTTTGCGGGAAGAGCGCCACCAAGGAGAACAGTGTATACTTGGTTGTTGATGGTGACGGTCTCGTTCCTTGCAAGGTTTGCGATTAGTCCCACATGCTTTCCTGTGTGCTTAATTTCGCTCACTCATCGAAAGTCAGCAAGATCAATGTCCTAGGTGTATTGAAGTTGGGGTCTGCGAGCAAGGGGTAGAGCCAGTACTGGAGCCATTGTGCAGCAAAAGCGACACTTGTGTCGTGGCCATCGCTAAAAATCCGATTGTCAGAAAGCGCTTCCGGAAGATACAGGAAACCCAAACACGAACTTTCTGAGGTTGGGGGTAACAAACACCCATTGAGAGATGGAGTTGTTACCAAGCTGAGAGAAGACCCGTTACTACCGAATAAATGTTTAGTATGTGAAGAGAGCTTACATCGACGGAGAAGTCGTTAAAGTTCCTGATACGCATGGCGCGCGTCGCGTTCAAGCCGACTGAATTGTAAATTACAAGAGGGTTGTGCTTGCGGACGTAGTAGGTATAGTTGTCCGGACTCGGGTTCGTGTAGTTGAAGCCAGCGTAGCCATCACTAGGCATGTTCTCTTGGTATTCGGACCAACTAATGCCCTTCTGATCTAGGAGGTCCACGATGGTGCTCATGTTGTTTGGGATAAATTCCAAGTTATCATTGTATAATCCCCAGAAGTCACCACCCCCGGCGCCAACGTAATTGGGCTCGCTCGTGTGGGTCAAGCCATAATAGCTAGTGAGAGTAATGCCCTGTGTCGACAGGTTCTTAAAAACTTCTTGGGAGGCTGCCTGAGCAAAGTCGGTGTTCTCCAGCCAGATTTGGATGAAGCGATCGAATACGACACCCGGGACAACAGGGCCATTTTGGATGGTTCCATTTGATGCGCCGACATAGAAAGGTGAGGTATCCGTGGGTCTGATTGAATTAACAGATCAGTATTTAACAGATCAGTTATCTGCCAAGAGCGCCAAGACATGATACTCACGCGGGAGCGGGGGCGGTGAAGGTCGAAGCCACCGCTGCAAAAGCAGGCTTGGCGAGTGCACCAAGAACGAGAATGGCAGGAACAGACATGCCTAGAGTCGTCAAATGCTGTTACCACGAGATGATTTGAAGGCAGCAGGCGTCTTAGCATGCACATACGATCTGCCAGGTATTTATGCGATCGAAGTCGGTGACACGCCCACCGGATTATGTTTCCCCGGCGATGATTTCTTGGTCGGCATATAGAGCTTTAGATCGCGAACGTTCTTGGACCAAGAACGTTCGCGATTGAGCGGTGGCAGTGGTCGTTGGTTTCTGTCCAAAAACAGACTTTCAGTCTCAGGGGTGAATTTTATGCTCTATTCCAGTCAATGAATGATACCTTCCAAGCTCGCGCACGAACGTGTCTTGCGCGAACCTTGTGGTACCCTGACTACTGGAACGCCCTGTTCTATATTTGAAGGTCAGGAGTGGATTCAAGAACATTGTTCCGCACCGTCTTCGGGGCCCGACGCGGGGTAGGGATGTTTTGAACAAAAAAAGGTGACGTCCGTGCGATCCATGTGTTCTCCATTGAGATTCCAGTCCTAAAACGAGGAGAATATAACATGGGCAGAAGCCTTAGTACACATGCACTCGAAGCTGCGCCAAGATCCCCTTTGAATGGTAGACCTCTAGAGAAATTCTAATCGATCATTGCATCCACCCTTGGCATTCATTCTAGCCTCCTAAGACACCGATCGCTGATAGGCTTGCTGGTTCATTTGATGGCTTGAGCTGCGCGCTTCATTTTTGGATTCCAGCCCATCCCCTGACACAATATTGCCCCTGCGGTGGCTAGGTGAAAACAGACTGTGAGCCACAGTTGGGAATTGAAAGGTTAAATTCGGCGCCTGTCTGATCAGAGTTAGCAAGAAACTGGCAAGGAAAGCCTTGTGACGACTGTGAATCGAGGTCCCGTGAGGTTGGACGTTCTCTCCTAGGCTCCATGTCATTTCCTTTACGAGAACGAGCGTGTGACACCAGAATTCGCAGAGCAGAGCCTATCAGAATTTTTCTCATGGCACATCAGTAATAAGTTGTGGGATTTCAAAGGGCAGAATCGCCGCGTCTGCTGGGGTTGATATGTAAGTTTTAGACAAGTAAATGCTTACAGTTTTAAATGAAGTGTTAAACTTACGTGGCAATGATTCAGAGGTCGGATCCTCCCCAAGACCCATCACATCGACGAGCATCAATGAATCGTGCCATGTTCGGCACTGTGACAAGTTGGGAAAATGGGTGCAATTAAAGCGGAAGCCTGTGATCAAGGGATGTGGTCCGGGAGTGTCGTTTCAGCCTGCTGAAACGCCGAGCGAAGAGAAGCTGTTCGCGCTGAAATACAGTACCGCATTGGCTCCATGATGTTGCACACCCAGCCAAAATGCACGCTGATTGGCAAATGATTGCACTACTCGGATGGCCGCCGGTGACAAGAGCGCAAGCCAGGGAGTCACTGGCAGAATTGCCTTTGTCACGTGGGACTGTGCCGTGGTTGTCGGTAAGCGGCAACACATATCCATATCGCACCCCTTGAAGCGCCCTACGACGATAATCCATCGTACGCCCCCCTTTAAGCTCTACAGTGCACTGAATGTATTAAGAGTTCTCTGTCATGGTTCGTCGTCCCTTCCAGTTCTGCTTACCCAGCCCGTGATCGCTACGAAGCTAATGTGATCCGGCAGGTCTTTGTAAACGAGAAAAAGTTTGCATGGTGCGCATGGTTTACCACTATGCGAGTGGATCCCATGGTTGACTGGCAGTGCTCTCCAGCGAAGCATGCATTAAAGGGCACAGATCTTCTTCCTGTCACCACACAGAGCGCCCATTATTCGAAGTGAAGAAGAAAGGTCGACCGGTTTCGCAATGCTTCAAGTGTCGCGAACTACGCCAGGAAAAGCGTGTGCATTCCAAGTGCTCTTGCACTCCCCGTCGGCCTGTCGTCGACAAGGTCCCTATCCCAGCTGCACGCCCAGACAAGAAACGTGAGTATGTTGTAGCTGGGTCATTTGGGCCGGACACTGATCTGGTCACACTCTTAGCCCGTCGGTTCATGCCTAGCGTGCCTACATTGCCCAACGGAATCTCTGACGCACTTCAGCCTTCCACTGCCTCATCGCCCCCTGACTTTAGGCGAACAGGTAAGCATCGAACATAAGCGTATACATACAGGAGCTCTAGATTTTCCACACAGTGTATTCCCTCCTGAATCCTTGCCATTGTAAGAACATACGGCAGTGCACATGCAGACAAACACCCAGCATCGCCGGTTCCAGTTCTTCTGGAGACATAGTCGAGGACTACGGACTACAGACTCTTGCTGAGGCAGCAATGTTGTTTCGTGATGCATCGGTGCAGGACTCTCCTTCCGAACAATCTTTGAACCCGTTACCTCGGTCCTGCTGCGCGGGCAAGCGAAGCATTGTACCACCACAGATAGTTCCTCCAGCCTATCAGGATCTACCTCCCATCATCACCGGATCAATCTCTTCAACTTCCGTCCCCAACTTCCCCACTATGCCACCCCTCAGCAGCATCGAATCTATCGCAGGATCTGGATGTACCTGTGGTCTTCACTGTATCTGTCCAGGATGTATCGAGCATCGTACACCTCGTTATGCCGACACAGATCACAAGGACTGCAGCGAGGGATGTGGCCACTGCGTAGATCATACCGCTGGAATCGAACTGCCCAGCCGGAATACATCAACCCTTGGTGAGAGCATAGTGGATGCTTTCTTCGCGCACGCAGCTGCGCTTCCCAACCCACCAGCCGACCGTCGAACGAACCTGGAAACGGGGAACGTCACTATTAACTCCTGCGACTCTTTTTCGGGACGATCAACTGACGAAGCAGAAGAACGCGGGGTCGCGCTTGCTTCCTGAAAGGATGCTTGAGTTTTATGGGTAGCGCCAAGGTAGCGCGGTGTTCCGCGGCCTCGGGGTCACCGGCTGTGTTCCCTTATCTCTTTTTTTCTTCTTCTGGTTGGCAATCCTTTGAGTTATGCTGTTCTTCCTTGGTCACTAAGGTCATGCATGGTGGCGATTCAGAAGTTTCTCTTGAGAAATTCTTTCTTGGATTTGGTAGTAATAAAGTATAAGGATTATTATATGTATTCCTGCCAAATATTTCTTTTGTTACAAGGGCCGGCGTTGCCAGCTGGGCACCTTGCTTGGGGGCGCTCTGTGATCCACTGCCTTATTGATGCCGTCTCAGTTGTGAGAATAGCCTAAGGACTTCTCAAGAATTCAATCATCATCATTGCGAGTGCCACGAACAATGATATGTCCAAGCAAGGAAGATAAAGTTAAGCTGAGTCACGACACGATAGTCACGACATCGTCGATGTCGTTAACGTTGCTGACACAATCAATTTACTACACGGGGAAAGGACCTTGCCAAGCAAGGTGACTTTACAGCAGTGTGCATGACTCTGAGAAACAACATGGAAAAGGCTGGTGTGGTTCTTCTAAGCACACCAGCTGATTTTTTGAAAGCCCAGTCCCGAAAGTGTTTCGTTCCAAGCAAACACATGCCTGCGAGCGCCACAATGGGAAAGTCCTGATCATGACTAATTTCTGCCGTTGTTCCAGTGGGAGGGCGATCGTGCCTGCGCCGAGCCTTTCGTCAGATGTTCACGCGATCAGACCGCGGTCCAAGGTGAAAGGCTCAAGCACGAGGCAACGTACACGGACTTCTAGTAGTCTCCGCTGATAGGATGAATCATCGGACCGCCTGATTGAATTACTTCAAGAGCGGCATCATCATTGTGCGTACTTTTGACAAGGGACGCACTGACGAGTCGTAGCTTAACGGAGCGATCAAATCTATTCTCACGAGCTGCTCCACCAACTTGTGGCAGCTCCAAGCTCCACAGTTCACGTAAATCACGGTGGGTTTGGACACCAGAAACACAGATCCAGGCGATGGATCGGTGACAAGGGGTTAGAATTTGACATCTAATGATATCGATGTTCACGTCGCACGACGCCGCCTTGACAGGTCATTCTGACGAAAAAGCAGCCTGATCAGTAGATGCGGTTGTGCTGGTCGACTCGTTATCTACTTAAATGTGAGTGATGTCATCCAAGAAGATTAATGGGTCGCAGTTCCTAGAGATATATATTTCATTCTGTGGTGGCACCAGCCTTGCTAGGACCGCTTGGTCGGACTGCTGAGGAAGCAGGCTATATCTTACCGGCAGCATTTCATTTAAGTACATCTAAAACGGAGATATCACACAACGCGCTGAAAGGTCGGTGCTTAATTAGATCATGCATGCGGGACGCATTGCCGAACACTCACCTATAAGATCACAACCCAACTGAAAATTCGCTCGATCGCCACCTCAGGTGGAGCCGCATGTGGGTCCTCCCCTTTCCACTGGTCCCGACTCGACTCGAGTCCCACTCACATCTACCGCTGCGTCTCTTGAACCTCCATCATTCTCAGCTGCCACCGGTGATGACTTGGTCGATTCGAACGAGAACCGCTCCCCTTGATTGCTCCTGGTTTTGCGATGAATGCTGGGACGTTTGTTTGACGACAAGGCACCAGATCTGTCTTCTCTGGGCAGTTCGGTGGGACTAGGTCCGCGTTTCCCTTTTGAAGGCGACGATACACCTGATGAAGACGACGCAGATGTTACCTGGACCTGTGCACCTCCATTATTACCTTCCGGACTCCAATGATTTGAAGGTTGCCCCGTCATTTTGGAAGGATGGGCCCTGTGGGGGCTACTGCCGTGCTCAAACTGTGGCATCATGACAGCCACTTCAGCCTTGTGCGTCCTCCCATACCACATCTTCGTTCCCTCTCCGTCACCGAACCTTCGCCCCCCTTGTCGCACACTGACTCCATATTCTCCCTCGGCTGAGCTAGCGTCATCACTTGTCCCTCCATATCCCCAGAGTTCGCGTTCCTCGTCCACGATCCTCAAGGCGCCTTCGATTACAGCTGCGTGCACGAAGACGTACTGTCGTAGACTCTGACAGAGACTCATCCGCTGTTCCCGCATATCCTGGATGACCATGAAGATAGGCTCTGCAAACGACGAAATCACAGGCGGTGACAGGTCACAGTGCAGCTCCCGCGGTAACTTGTAATCGACAACCGGATGATCTGCAGCAGGCTGAATGTGCTCGGACGCACCGCAAGCCGGTGTAGCAGTCGGAGACCGGCGGAATGCCGAATCGTCCATATCCCGGGCCATAGGCGCCGTGGCCATTTCTTTGTCCATGGCCTCCTTAGCAGGATGGGATGGATTGAGAACAGAATTGCTCTGCAAGACCTCCGGGGCCCCAAAGGAACTCAATTCGGTGTTGAGTCGCAAGCTACTTTCCAGCTTCCTAGGAATGGCGAGCTCTTTTGAATGATCAATTTTTATTCCACTGCTCTTTCCGCTCCCGACCGCGTCAGCACTTTCGAGTTCCCGAGGGGGACTGGGCAGTTCGTCAGATATCGGATCCGAGCTGGGCCTAGAAATGTCCTCGGCCGCATTATCATCAAAAAGGGAAACACCCCGCTGCGCAATTCCGGATAGGAGGATGGGACTCGAGACACTTGCAACAGGCGACGAACCAAGCGTTGGTTTATAGTGGCGCGAGTGAACTGCTCGTTGAAGGCTTACTGTGCTAGAATGGGCGGGTTGAGGCGGGCCGGAGACAGGACGCGGGGGAGGAGGGTCAATTTCCATGTCGGAGCTTGAACTAGTGTGAGTTGGCAAGGGCCGACGAAACGAGACGCCAGCCTTGGTCTCGTGTTTGGGTGAGTGTGATTGGGTGGAATCAGCAGAAATCGAGGTAACAGAACTATCCCGCAGACCGGTGCGCAACGAGCTTGAACCAAATCGAGATCCAGTCCCAGAAGCCGAGTTTGAATGTGATATCGACCCGGTCCCTGGTTTCGACACTGAGGATGGTGCTGGGCCCCCGTTTCCGCTGCTAGTCCCGCTTCCACAGGAACTGTCCGTTTCATTCTTTCGCTCTACTCTGTTTCCAACCCCACTCCCGCAGGCACTACCACTGACATTCGCGCCGACACTTCCGCTCGTGGAGTCGTCCGCAGAATTGAGTGCAGATGGAACACTGCTGATTGAAGTACTCCCAGGGGACCTGTCCCTGAGTGAAGGTGGTGTAGGAATGTCTCCGACATCGGCGTGGGCATGTGTCTGGTCAGATACCTGTTCTGCCCACTCACGTGTAGAATGGGACTGCCAGCCGGCCGCCTTGGTATCGTCAAGGTCGATGTTAGCAACATTGGCACTCTCTGGAACGTCGGAGCCCACACAAGGGACATGCAGCACGAGTAACTCCGAACTGCAAGACAGTTTGTTGCCAGAAGACCCCTTGCCACGGTGGTGACGGCCTTTCGTGTGCTCCCCAGCAGAAACAGGGATCGGCACTGTGTTGACCATGCGGACTGTATCCCTAAGTTTCTCTGTCGCGCCGGTGGTCGGCCCATCAACATCCATGCGTTGACTTTCAAATTTGATGATGTTTTCCCCCGCTTGCGGGTTATCCACACGGAAGTCTGCAGTCGCCTCCAGGTCTTTCATTCTAGCCTTGCCTTCTGGATTCATCACAACACCAAGCTTCTTCAGCCTCCGTTGCTGCATATTCTTTCGCAGCTCTCTTTTTATGCTGTCCAACACTGCATCCACGGCGATGAACCCTCCCGTTCTCCCCACCCCAGCCGAACAATGCAGCAACACAGGGGATGCTGTACCGAGCGCAAATGCCGCAATGCCAGTCTTTAAATCCAACTCGGGGTGTCTCCATTCACTTCCACGCCTTCTCTTCCTACCCCAAGGCATTATTCCAGCAGTGGTCGGAGATAACAACGATGTGTCATGGCCCTTTTGGTCAAGAGCAACGTCCAACGATGGACTACCAGATGCACTGCCACTGCCACTTCCGAGACTGAAACTCCCACCCGGACTAGGACCTGGTGTACTCTCTGCGACAGCTCGTTCGACCCTTTTGACGAGGTCCAACACACCCCGCGGATCGTCGGGGACGTTCATATCAGACCAATCGAGGTACTGTAAATGCGTGATTCTCCGGGGTGGAACTCCAGGATAGCACGTGTGGCTGAGAGCGAACGTGCGCGTCACCAATGTGGGCTGATCCCTGGACGTTCCGCTGCTCTTGCCTTTGGGTTCACGTATGGCGAAGAAACCTTGGTTGGAAACGTCCATGTCCGTGGGGTTGGAATTGGGTGACATGAGTGGAGAATTAGAGATGAGTTCAAGTCTCAGTGGGCCGTATTCGGAGTCCGTCCAGTACGATCCACATTTCACCATGGCATTTTCGACTTCGCGAGTGAGCATGACGATAACGTGGACATTTTGTTCCCAAACAAGGCTATGAAGAAGAGGAGTCAGCATTGATCATCGTCTCGTCGACTCATTCTGAAAACGCACGTCCAAAAATCGACATAAGTCGAAGGTAATGGTCCCTGGGTCGCAATGTATCGTTTTTGAGTGCCCAAAGGTTGAACATACGATGCGTTCACGTAATCATCCGCTGGCGATGGTTCTCTTCGTGGATCACGCTTTATCCCTGTTTCATTTACTGGCCCGCCTCCAGTCCCCACTTTACTGGCAAAACTACCAGCAGGAGCTGTAGAAGATTGTGATGCCGATACATGTTCTTCGATACTCGGCAATAAGTTCCCTGGACGATTGGGTAGGTGCAATGGAAATGATGAAAGGGGACCGGGAGAAGGCAAGCTCGATGCTGGAAGAGTGAATTGTGTTCCTCCGGACCTTCCTCCCGGGCTCACGACACCGGAATGGAGAGACAGGAGTTGAGGCGGCCACGCGCGCATTGGAGTGAACATTGAGGGCATTTCCATCGGGGTATAGAATGGAGGTGTCTGGAGAGGGAGTGCTGTAGCTGGTGTTGATGGTCCCGACATCCAGGTATCTTGATCCCCAAAGTCATACTCGATGTTGACTCGAGGAACACTAGGGCTAGGACACGAAACCGGATGGGACAATCCAGCCTCGAACCCTGTACCGCCTCCGGTAATCGATGACTGCACCTCGAAAGAGAATGAATGTCTCGACGGGCTGGTCTTCTCCGCCACTGCTTGATCTTGACGTCTATCAAGCGTAGGACTCGATCGGCTTCGGTGTTGCTTTTGTCCTAGACCTAATTCGTCCCACTCTTTGTCTTCGCCTCCTGATCGATCCCTGGTATTCCGACCACGGTCTGCAGACTTGCCTTTATCTCGCCTGCCTGGATGCGAGCCCTGATGACGGCCATCATGTAGGCGGACACGCGCATGCTCGAAAGGCCATATATGGGTATATCTGCGAGTCGAGAGAAAGGAGTGAGCGGTTGGATCATACGAGTACAGAAAGAATCAAAATCAATACCAAGGCAAGGTCGAGAGCGACGAAGAGCCCGGTAAGGTGGACGATCGCCGATCGTCATGACCAATCGTACGAAAGACCTTCACGGAATTTTTTGTGCCACGGAGTCAGAGCGAGTACGCATAGGACCCATGCAACGCATGCCCGGCGAACAAAACGGATGGCGAGTTATGAAAGAGTTCGATGCAAAGAGAGAGTGTGTGTGCATGTGACTGCCCAGAAATGCCCAAGCGACAACCCACCTGTTCTTTGTCCCCTTTTCAACACCGGCAGTGATTGAAAAAGGAAAAGGAGAGGGATGAGGAGTGCCGGGTACTGACTTGGAGCCAGATAGCACGGTCACTCCAGCATCGCTGGCGCTTGTGCCATCCTTGTCGAGCGCTCTGCGGGGCTTGGCGGAAGAGGCAAAGAGAGAGACTTCACTTTCCTTGGTATGGTGCTCCATAATCGACCGCAGACGTCGCTGTTCTGCGAGTTCTATGCGATAGAATTGCATCGCGAGTGCCTCGGCACCCTCCTCCACGTTTGGGTCATTCTCGTCTGGGTCGGATGTATGAGGATCGTCGCTCGACTCGGACTCCGATTCAAAGGTATCGAGACCAGGATGGCGAGAAGTGGATGAATGTCTGAGGGCAGATCGACGAGCGATGTCCTGCAACCATCGGAAGGGAAGATCGTGAATTCGCCTCCTTATGCGTCTCGGAAGGCGCAAGGGAATACGTTCTGTAATACCGTGGGAAAGTTCAACGTTCTGACGAATTGTGTCAAAGAAAGGGTTAGCAGCACGCGAAACTGATGGAGCAGGGGTGATTGGGAGCGGATAGGACACAGGGACCGTTCCGAATTGGGGTGGAGCGGCTGTGGTGGAGAAGAGAGAAAAGGCAGCTTTAGGAAGGTGGGTTGTTCTGAGGGCACCAAACGAGGATGCAGCCTCGGAATCGTCTTCTTCTTGGACGGGTTGTTCCGTTGTGGTAAGGTCACGAGCCTCCCTCCACACAGCCTGAAAACCGCCTCGGATCCAACCTAGCTCACTCGTGAAGCCCTCGGCGCGAAATTTGCGTAATAGGCCTGTGATGATGCCATTATCGGGAGAGGACACTGAATCTGAGTCGTAGACCAGGATGCAGGATGCAGAGGACCAGTCTGCGAAGCGAGCGCGAGAGGAAGGGGAGGGGAGCATCTGTGAGAGTTTTGAAAGGGAGAAAAGGGGACGCTTGAGAAGGGTTGTCGGGACGGAGAGAGAGAGGGCATGGTTGACACGAGCAGCTGCATGGGCTGCATGGGGACGAATGTCGAGGACGAGGGTGCGAGGGTGAGTAATGTAAGGAGCGAGGGCAGAGGGTGATACGGAGGAGAAGGACTGCTGGGGGGATGGACGTGGAGCTGGTGTGTGTTGGTGGGGGAGAGTGGGCGTGTGAGTGGAGGAATGGACGTGGTGGGGGGGAAGATCACCAGGTAAGAGACGGGCTGTGCGGAGATCGGCAGAGCCAAAGCGAAGAGAGATTGCGAGTGCAAAGTCGTCGTGAGTGTCTTTGTCGGTTGTCGGTGAACGAGCTGGACGTCGGACAGGAACGTTGGAAAAGAAATCGTCTGACATCAAGGCGAAAAGACAACGAGCATGGCCATTTCAAGTTCCCGCCCTATGATTCATTAGTGGGGTCACGTGTTATGATGTCATGGGTCTAGACCACATGTGATCGTGCGAATAACATACCTTTTCCACTTCAAGTTGCCTTTTCCTAGTCTTCTCTCACATCCCGGAATGCAACGGCATGACCGCAAAGTCACTGACTCTCAGTCTGGTCCCCAAGACAAGCTGCATCGTTTCATGTCCAAAGCTCTCCTCGCGCCCTTCTCCCACAAGAAGGAGGACTCGACCAGGATCCTTTCGGACCGTCAGTTTTCACCTTTCTTTTTCCCCAAACCCGCCTTCTGACACGACCTATTTTGGTGTCTCGCGCGTTCTGCTTGTCATGCAGTCGCGCCCGTCATCATGACACCGAGAATGATCTCAACAGCCGCCACGGTGTCCTCCCGTTCACGCGGGACAATCACTAGCACCAAAAATGGTGCCAGAATGGACTTTGCGACCCTCGGACGCGCCCCCCAGCGTATCACCCTCAGAAGCCGCCGCGTCACCTCTCGTGACCTTCAAGTCGCCGAAGCAACCCAGGAATTACTTGACGCCGACGTTCCAGAGCCCGATGGCGTTGCCTCCGATGTCAGCCTCTTGCGCGGATTCAATGCCACAATCCCCGCCTCCGAGAAGAATCGGACGAGACGGCGGCAGCTGCGAAATGTAGACGTGCCCAAAACAGGCTTGAGAAAACTAGGCTTGCAAGCGAGAGGCATGTTGGACGACGACACCGAGGACGGCCATAGTGTCGTAAGTGAAGACGATGTGGTAGTAGTTGACCAAAGGACACGGAAAGGGAAGAGGAGAGCCAGGGAAAGTCTGAGCACCACCAAGATTCTGGGCAAGGGCGAGCTCACGCGACAAGCGGCGGAAATCGTTGGCGACAAGGAGAACTTGCATGTACGGCGGGTACGTGCATGTCTTGCGATGTCTCTCTTCGCCTCTCCATGCGATTCCGCCACAGAGCTTGATCCAGAGCGAGATCTCCGAGGTCGAAAACAAGATTAAAGCTTTAGATCTAATTCGTGAACAATTACAACGTGACCTACTGAAAATCCAGGAAGACGACTTAGAGCTGGATGCTGAGCGTCTGTTTGCTATTTCTTGGCTCGTATCATTCAACTCACCATGCGCCAGTGCAAGGCATTCAGGAACGCTTAGAATTCGAAGATACAACCTCCAAACATCACAAAGTCGTCAACCCCCAGTCTCATCATTTCCCTCCTTCGCGGCGGAGAAAAGGTATGCATCACGCGTGTCAACCACTCGTCTGCACCTCACCCCGCTTCAGGGCCCGTCTTCTTACCCTCCGAGCACGACGAGCTCCCTCCCGCTATAGCATTCATGGTACATTGCTCCATTCTCTTTTCTGTCTTGCCACTTACAAGTCATGCAAGACCTTGGAAAGCCATGCGACGCCTATAAACGCCATCGATTTCTCAGAACCATATGGAACATTGGTCAGCTCGTCGCAGGATGATCCTCAACCACGGGTTTGGGACTTGATGACAGGATCCGAAATCGGCCGTCTACGTGGACACCGCGCCCCGGTGAAGTGCATCCAAGTAGAAGACAATTTGTGCCTGACCGGCAGCGAAGATGGATCTGTTCGATTATGGGATCTTCGTCTCGTGGATGACGACTGGGAAAAGGACGGTCTGAGCGACGTTCTAGAAGAAGACTCAAGCTCGTACCATGACGGGGAGCTCGTTGAGAAAGCAGACTGTACAAGGTCAGCTACAGCAAGCGACGCTGGTACAGATTTCGACGGGCCTTGCGTGAGGACTTTCGATGGACACAGCAAGGCAGTCACAGCTCTTTATTTCGAAGACGAGTGTTTGGTGAATGTCGTTCGCGACACTGCGCGCCTCTTTGTTGACTTTTCATAGGTCACGGGCGCATCGGACAAAACGCTTCGCCAGTGGGATCTTACCACTGGTCAATGTGTGCTCGCGATGGATATCCTTTGGGCTATTTCTCATTCACAAGTCGCCCCGCCTAGTAGCCAGACACCATTTTCTGGTCCAGCCACAGCTACAGGGACATTTGCCGTACCAACACCACCATATGCCGACGGGAGTTGGGACATGTATCAGGACTTTGTAGGCGGTGTCCAGTTCTGGGGTTACGGGCTCGTGAGTGGGAGTGGCGATGGTGCGGTCAGGATGTGGGATAGTAAATGCTTTTCCAGTACTGTCTTTTTCAAAGAGCTCATTGTTCGCAGTGCGTACTGGCCAAGCCCATCGGACTCTACTCGGCCACACAGGACCCGTAACTTGCCTACAGTTTGACGAAATTCACATCGTCAGTGGCAGTTTGGACAAGTCCATTCGAGTGCGTATGGATACTATCATCAGATTCATGCATCTCACGGTTACTACTTTGTTAAGATATGGGATGTGCGCTCTGGCGGGGTATTCGAGACTCTCAAATACGACCACGGAGTATCTGCACTGCAATTTGACACTCGGAAAATTGTTGCAGCCACGGGCGAGAATGGCCTAAAGGTAAACTGCGTGCATCACATTCATGCTTTAGCGTTCTAAGCGCAGCTCCTCTTGTCTGTAGATCTATAACCGTACCACCATGCAACATTCCACGCTGCGGACAAACGGACACACCCGGCCGGTGGATCGCCTTCGGTATATGGACCGCTATCTTGCTTCGGGTGGACGTGATTCAACGGTGAAGATCTGGACACTGTGAACCTATATAACACGGGGAACTTTGTGGATACTTTACATCACTGACGATTTGCACGAAGAATAACCTGTCAGTAAACCCCGCAAGCACATGTAGCTCAAGTATCCGATAGTTGGCATATAATACATGACACACGAACAACCACTGAGGTTCGCTGACGACTTGTCTGTTGTTGAACCCTGTAAACCGTTAACCCCTGCTTTTGAAACACCCGAGCTTTTCGTAACCTGGTTGGCAAACACGTTGGACCGTCATCATTTGTTATGCGAACACTGTGAATTTAAGTTCATTGGTTGTGTATCATTTTATGATTCCCGTGTGAGTGTTTTTGACATCGCGTCTCGGGCATGTCTTACAAGGTGCCTTTGAGTACTACATCTCCCAGCAAAACGCGATGTGCACCATTCTACGTGATGTGACGGAGCTGGCGAATGAGTACTTGAGTCACGATCTTCTGTGACTGTTGCGGAACGTATCGCAGAATGCGAGACGGGTTTGTTCTAAAATTTGGAGGACAGACTCGGGGATATTCCGCAAATCGCACCTCATTCCTGAACGGCCTACTCTACCAGATGACGGTTCGATTGTCGAGTCGATGCAGGAGGCAGCCTCCCAACATGCTTCTCACATTTGGGATATCGTGGACAGGGAAAGAGAAAAAATGGCACGTGAGAGAGAGTCACTTGCGACGGAACGTGAACACGAACGCGCTCGTCTCGACGAGGAAGGCCGTTTCCTTGACGAAGAACGGAAAGCCAAAATTGCAGCTCTCGAGGCCGAACTCGCTCGCACACGTTCTGATCTCAACTACGAACGACAATTACGGATTACAGAGGAAAACGAGGCTTCGATCAACCACTTGCTCGTCGCGGAGGCGATCAATACTCTGGTTCGGATCGCGAAGCAGATTCAGTGGCTGGCGTGTTATGGTCTGGGTCAGAAATATCTGCCGGGCTCCAAGGATAACTTGAAGGACAAGACCATTCGCGTGTATGTGCGCACCCTTGTTTCCCAGCTCGAAAACTTTGCTGACATATGTTACCTCCCCTGATCGCACCGATGCCGCTTTCGTCGACCTTGATGGATGTATTGATGACGTCACACACGGTTGCCTCGGACTCTGGCCGTGGTCGGAGAGTCGGGCAAGGGCGTCTAGCACGACTCAGAGGACTTCAAAGTCCAAGATGTGTGAAGTCAAGGGGAGTGCATCGAAGGGATTGGACTGTTTTGCGCTCTCCGCACGCTATGTGTCGCCGAACTGGATCAGTGCGTTGCTGTGCTGTTACCGCTGAAATATTCAGGTGACGAATTCGCCTCGACAACCTTCATGCCTGATGCAGTCTTATGCAAACCATCCGTAAGTGCCCGCTTGGTTTTGTCAGCCGCCCTTAACATCATCACAGTAACGATGAACGACCATGGGATCTATGAGCATATACTAGAGGACGACATCTTCTTTGGAGTGGTTGCTGGCACTGGCAGGTGGACGACTCGGAGGTGCATCGACAGATCGCGAGCGGGCTCAATGCAACCCGCCGGAGTTGTTGGTGCTGTGTCACGCTCATCAGACAGAATGCTAAGTCTTTACAGGAGGTGAAGAGGAACTTGAAGACGTCGTCGACAGAAGGTAAAGGGTGGAAGGATGACCGCATCATGCAGAC
>JBBPPA010000584.1:0-19618 GCA_038091735.1 Leccinum pellstonianum | reverse complement strand
CGTCCCTCGACCACCCTCTCCATAACACGGACGGCACAATCTCGGGTCGAAGAGCCGCAAGCACAGGTCGTGAACGTACTGCTCAGAGCATGGAGAATCGAGGTGAATTGAGCGCGAAGATGGTGAAGATGTGCCGGTCTGTAAATGCGTAGGTCGCGCATATGGAAGGGAGAGCCAAGTCAGCAATAGAAGTTTACAAGAAGCAATTCAAGCAAGACAGAGGACTCACGCAAACAATCTCCTCGTCCGCTCTCAAGTCCCGTAACGCAAATAGTGCAAAAGATAGAGTCGTCGGGTCCGCATCAGAGTCGGATCCCGAACGGGGATCGTCTTGGTCGGATGAAATCGTCCATTTGTCGCTCTTGCATCCGCGACATCGGAGGAGGGACAGACCTGCCGTTCACCGTTCGTGGCGGACCACTATCGTCGGAAACGGCACTACCATCGGATATCGCCTTCGCACAACCTGCCCTGTGCCGTATCCCTTTCATACTCTCCCCCCGCTTCGTTCCACCACAAATGATGGGACGCACCACAGCGTTTGGCCAACACCCACACCTCGCCCACTTTGCTGTGCATTCCCCGACATCCTCTTTTCCCGCGCCGACCCCAATTTCTTTATCGCCAGGGTCGGATGGGTCAGGAACGTCTCCGACACCCCGTGTGTCCAACCCAACACCCCATCCGCCACCGACCAGCTTCACCTGAGGTTTTGCCATGCCTAAATGAGCGTAACCGTTAAGCGGATCCGCCAGATACGCGGCAGACGGTATAATTGCAGCTGTATATGGAGCTAGAAGGGTGGTCGCAGGTATTGCATTGTTTTGATTGGATGATGAGATGGTGTTTGTTGAGGGTGTAAGGGGTGATTTGGCGTACGAACGCGAATTGGATGGACTAGGTACAGGGGGAGACATGTAATTGGATATAGGTGGTGACGGATAAACAGAGGTATGCGAGAAAGGCGCAGGGTCCGAGGCAACATGCAATCTCGGGGAAGGGGGACGTAGGTGAGTGGGTGAACATGCTGGGGGGCCTGAATGTAGAGGGGAGCAAGACATGGATGGGTCGGTGCGTAGCACGGTACGGGGAACATATAGATCCCTAGCATTTTCGTCCAGTATCACCGGCGTCGCGTAGTCTAGAGGAGACATGGAATAACCGTAGCAATCTCGGTACCGGCACTATGATTAGCATACGTATAAATGCAAGCGAGGGATAAAACACGATCGTTGCCTGGGCGAAACCTTCATCGAAATGAAACAACGAAAGTGACCGTGAAATACATGAAAGAGAAAAAGAAAAAGAAAAAGAAAAATCTATTCACCCTTGAGAGTCCACCCTGGTGTATCCTCCATCATTGTAAGTCGTTGGTGGTGGGTGTACGAGTGGTGAGGGTGGATTGAGAGCGGTGACACCTCTCCAGGCTTTTGCGACACGAAGTAATTGGGCGTGGACGGAAGGATGGGTAGATGTCGGGAGGGAACGTGATTGGCGCCGGGGGTAGACTGCTAGGAGCGGCTGGAGCATTGCCATCGGGGTGTGATATGCGGGAACTGCCAGCGGGTGGTTGCGTCATGTGATGATTTGAAGGGGGGATTGATGGAGACAAGGGATCAGCAGGGGAGAGCATAGTCGCTCGCTTCTTCTTCCTCGACGAACCAGAACCATCGATAGCGGCTGCTACTGCACTTCCCCTCCTCGATTTTCGTTCTGCGCTCGGGCTCGTCTTCCTCTTTGAAGAAGGCTTGGACCCACCACCAGTTGGTTCGTCTACTGCTGAGTTCCCGCCAGTACCGTTGATGGTAGGTGTTGCTCCAGCCGCCCCTCCGTTGGTCCCGTGTGAAGCCTTCAAGCGTATAGCTTTTAGCCTCCCTTTTTAGCCTCCCTTTTTGGGTCTTGACCGCGCGCTCTTTATCAACCTCCACCGTGGGATCGCATACCCAACACTTCCAAAACTCAGGTACCTCCCCCCCTTGAACGATGCCAAAGCCAGCCGCATGGCACCATCGTGAACAGTCGTCACATGCGATGGAAAAACCATCGCCATAGGTGAACCCGCAGATGCACGAGATGGCGTCCGAGTCTGGAGGAGGTATATCAGAGAGAGCGAGTGGGTGCTGGGAGGTACAAGGGGACGCGAGAGAATGCTGTGACGTCGGGGATGTTTGTGGAGGGAGAAAGGTGCAGAGAGTGGGAGAAAACGGACGTTGTTGAGGGAGTCGCTGCGATGGCGCCGGTAAGGATTTAGTTGACAGGTTTGAGAGGGGGTGGTTGGATGTGATGGGCGATGTCGAAGAGGTCGCTAGAGGATGGGAAGGCTGTCGGGGCTTGGCGGACAACGCGTCTTTGGGAGTGCTTGGGAGCGGTGGCGTCGCGGCTATTGCTGACAGAGCTGGTGATGTGTGCTTCCGTTTGAGAGGGACGAGTGGAGGGGGGAGCGGGGACTGGACGACGTGGGGGGTGCTTGTTCGATCGACGGCAATACCAACACTGGACGAAGTCAGGGACGGTCCATGTGGGTGAGCAACGTGGTGATGAGGGTGTGGGTGTGGGTGAGGGTGAGAGTTGGGGGCGTTGTAGGGGGAAAGACCGAGGAGACCAAGAGCGGCTTCTGTCGCATCGCTGTTCATCACATCGACTGAAAAAAAGCTAGAATGGGGCTGCTTGCGCGTTGGAGTCGTGGTAAGAAAGTGTCGATTGTGGGCGCCGAGCGATTTTCTTGTTGCCGTCGGGTGTCGTTGCTGGCTGGCAAACCCAGTCGCTCTGTGAGCTTCCTCGCCGTAGTGACGGTTTCCCGTTGGTGGTAAGCTTCTCGCGGAGGATGTTGCCGTATCCGCTGACGTCGAACTCGCGATGGACGCGCTAGAGCGTCTGCGAGACACGCTCGTAGCCAAGGCGGGCCTCTTCAGTAAGTCATGTCACTGGCGAATAACGTTGGAATCGTCTCTAGGGAGAAGCAAAGGTAGATGAATAGACAAGGGTCGAGACTGACTTTTAGGAAAGACCTGAATCTGAGAGAATGACGACATCCTTGGTACTTGATCGGATTAACTGCCTTCCTGGAAATCCCTGTCTTCGCCTCGATCGGGGCTGCTACTGATTTTTCTCCGAATCAGCTGATTATCCTGTACCACTGTGTGTCAACGAGGACGGGCAGGATGACAAAAAAGGACGCACCCGAGCCAGTCCTTTCGTTCAAGTCGTAAACATGTATGTATGCTACCGGTCGCCGTGCCAATCTATTTTACCTTCAGAGAAGGGAACTCAGCATGACAATGCGGAACCACCTTGGATGAGTTGTTACTCTGGTCGTACCTTGAATCCACAGAGAAATATCGTTGGCAGCGTCGAATAGAGCCGCCGTGTTCATGTTTCCTGCTCAACGCCTATTACCAGAACTTCGAGGGCAAACGAAGGCGAAAGCCTGAGGCAACTCGGTTGTAAATAGCTTACTAAGACTGCTAGCGGAAAATGCATAGCCACCTTGCACTACATTCCGCCGGGGCCTATGTTTACGTACGTAAGTACTAGGATAAATAGGATTGATGGCCCGGTTTGAAGCAACCAACTCGAAGGTAGGAAATCGACACGAGATGTTTAACTGTTAGGGCCGCTCAAGGGCGTGACGCCGGGCTAGACTCGTAGTGACCATTTCCAAACACTGAGGACGATCCCACTGACTCACGATCATCGAGTTAACTGCGCTGTACGGTATACCGTTATCGCCGTGTGTGTATCTTTTCTCGTCCTATTTGGGGTCGGGAGTGTGATTCTAAAGGTATTCTTGCATGAATTGGTTTCACTGAGGTGACGGTCACTTCCAATGTCATGCTGGCGGCAAACTTGCCCAGATCATCACGAGGTGGCACAAGGGAAAGGTATCAAGTGGTATACGAGCACTTTCGGTTCTGGCTAATCTCATACTCTCCTTAGTCCTACTTGCTCGGCGTCCGTAATACAAAGCAAGCTACAAGCAAGACCGATAATCAAAGAAAGTGAGATGGAACAGAACGAGGAACAGAGGAACAGAAGAAGCGCACTTCTACTTACCTCGACGACAACCACCATCAAGAAGAAACACCACGGACCACCGCTGGCAATTCCACGGGAATCTTCTTCATCCCATTTATCACACTACGGCCATGATACAAGACAGTGGACTGGCACATTAGCCGCGAGTGCAAACGCGAGGAGGTAGGTCACGGCGTAAGTTGCCGGCAGGTATAACGGGGAATGTTCGTCGTAGGCGGTGACGTTGAAACGATCTGAGCTGTCTACTACGTGGGAAACGTTGTAGTAATACCCGAAGCGATCATGTATGGGTGATCGTCATCGAGAAGTATGCCAGGTCACAAGTCTGTGGAATAAATCTGAGCACAGAATCTCGATGAAAAGAACGAGCCGATATGTCTGTGTAATACATCAACGGCGTGATGATCCAGAAAAAGAGCACGAAACCAACAAATATATGCGCTTCGGCCCACCACGGATACATCAGTGGACTGCCAATCCACGCAATTTGAAACCAGTCAAACGTGAGGATGCTCAACCCTAAGCAGGAACTTGGTGGAATTATTTACGAAAGAACAGGTACTAGAATTATTGACGCCGAACAACTGATTGACGGGGACGTTGTTTGGGAAAATCCAACATTGCCACGAGAATACCGAAAGAGCCTGGAAGAGGTAGCCTGACCCGAGGATCTTACGGCGATCACGAACGAACGATTACTTACCAGGTATGAAGAAAGAATCTGTCAAGACCAGAAGTAAATATCTATAGTGGCTGATATCTCCGGGCACGTCGTCGTCTTCCGCATGCAGAGTGTGCATATCACAAGATTTTGGGGCCAAACCATTCCAGCAAGGATCGTCTGCACATCCCAGCAAGACCGAAACCTGTGAGCTGCGTGGCGACCACAAGGAACACATTAAATCAATGTGGTAGAACAACTGAGTCACGAGGATGGCATCGATAGCGTATGGCGGACCAATCGCCACATTTGCCATAATGTAGACGAGAACATACTCTTTGATATTCCAAGGGCCGGGGTCGGGAGAAAACTCAAGACCGACAAGTCGTGGTGGGGAGGACGAAGGCGAATAATTTTCCAATCGGATAACGATCAGAAGTGCAAGAGGGGAAACACTCGGGGCCGGTTGTCGGAAGTTGAAGAAGACATCCAATGATCTGCGAAGACTAAGAAACGGCTAACATAGATGGTGGATGGACTAACCCTCCGATCATGTAGAGTACGAGACCTATGACCCACATACGCAGAGTCATGACCGGCATCTCTGGGTCATCGATGTTGGAGACAGATGCGCGGACCTCTAGGAAGGGGCTGTCCTCTTCGTCGTCGACGACATCATCTCAAAGTCGAATTCCAACCTAGGCATGACGGTGAGGGGAGGAGAAAAGCAGTAACGAGGGAACACACTGGCAACCGTCTCTATTGTCTTCCTCCAGCATGCTCGGGGTGAGCTCGAGAGTTGCGGTATCATCAGCTATAGTCGAAGACAAATTCCGCTTTCTTCGGGATGTGTGCGGGCGGTCTATTTCGAGGGTCTTCTCTGGGGGACTAGAGAGAAGGTCGACGTGGATTTCCCGTGAAGTAATTGCGCTAGTTCTAGAAGGGCGCGTTTCTGCTGTTGCAGCACGGGCGGTGCTGAGCCTTCGCATGCGATACGGGTTGCTGCTGGCATATGGTTGAGGGAGCTCTCGACAGGTAGATTGGATATAGGTGAAGAGAAAAGACCGGAAGGCCCAGCTATGTCAGCGGAAAAACGTGCATAAGGATCGAAGGTCGGGGATGTATATGTAATGACGGGTGTTTCTTGTAGGGTATGAGCGAAAAGATCGGGGTATGTGGGTGTAGTGCCGACAAGTCCCGAGAGCGGGGCTTGTCCACGTTTCTGCGGTCGATGGTGGGAGAAAAGCAAAGAGGTCCTCTGCGTCGCCTTCCTCTTCCTCTTCTGCCTCGAAGTATGCATTCTCGGGAGGATAGTTGGGGTGTTCGAACGCGCCGCGGGACGTGAGCTGACGACGGCCGAAGGAGGTGACGGGGCGAGAGCCACCAGCCGAAGAAGTGGGTCTCCGCGACATCGTTCGGGAGAGCATTTAGGCGGGCGGGCGCGCACGGGAGGGCGGGGGTGGTATCACTGTGGGCGTCGGGGAAGTGGAGGAAAGGGAGGGGCGGAGGACCCACCAAGGCAAGGTGACCTCCGACGACCAGACGGACCCGATACGCCACTGATGGTATCATACCACTGGTCGCTCAACGACACGCTGTTCGCACCGTCGGCAGCATATTCATATACCAACTCGATGACGTCTCTGGTGGCAACATCGATCATGATTGAGTAGATTTTGTTATTAGAAGCACAATCTTGACCCACCGATTGTCGAAAGGAACGTTATACGTGTCTTTGTTATGTGCCCCGTCAACTAGCAATAGGAAATGCGATCGCTTCAAGTGCTTACTGGCAACAGTGGCTAGAATAAACAAGTTCGTGAGCATCAAAAATCCGAACTGATGATGACCTTACACAAATCATAGACGGATTGGGGAAATTCTCGGCGGTGATCCGGAACGCAACGACGTGTCCCTTGGGGACGAGGTTTACGTTGAAGCTGGTTAGAGCCAGGCTTTACCATGTCAAATTAGATCTTGGACGAAACTGTAGGAGCAACGCCGTATGGAAGTGCCGAATAGGAATGTGCTGCGATTGTACAGCAGGCTGGTTGACACCTGTGACATCTCAGTAGTTGGGTGTTCTACTTGGAGTCCGGGTTTAAGCTCAAGGAAGTAGACCACGTCCTCGTTGTGACTATAGAGATATTGCGAAGATGTCGATCAAAGAACATTCGAGATACGGCAAGAACAAGCTCATACATACCACGGTCCCGGCACCGACGTACCCCACAAGTTTGGCAAGACAGACAGCAGCACACTCCCTCTTCTCAAAGGTATCCTCTTTAGCGATCGTTACAGAGGCTTCTTCTTCGATCTTCTGATGACGACGCTGAACGAACAACCATGCCCGGACAAAGAGATCGCGCTCCCATGCTGATCAGCAAGAAGTTTCACTTCCAAGTGACGTTCCTGGCCAGCAAACTTCATGATTGAGCTAGATGATCCTGCGATGGAATGGATATATGAGGGATAAATATGACAACTGTTCTCTCTCACCCCGAACCCCCCGGCGATGGCATGATATGCACTGTTGAAGAATGCTCGACTTTTCGAATGCTCCTTCGACCTCGACCAGCCTTCTCCTCACAGAGCTGGGCCAGCGCCAGCGGTGCACGCGGTCGCATTGCGAGGATACGGGCTGCGCGCATGAATCCGCCGCGTATCTACCAAGATCTCTCTGCCTGCAGTTGAGATTGGCAGCTACCTAATGTAATCCGTCTCTGGTAACGCATCGCGCGACATTGAAGCTAGTCTCGAAAGGATCCTGGACAAGACTGAACTCCTGATCCGAAGCAACAGCAAATAACGACTCACTTCTATGCAAAAGCGATTCCGTTCCCTCGCATCCTTGAACTTTGAATTGGAAAGCTTGTACAAACGGTAAGCATCTAATGGCCAAGCGAGGTTGATCTAACATACATCGTTTTGCCATCCTTTTCTTTCTTTCTTGAGTAATCCAGCACGTATTGAAGCAACACGAGTATTGTATGTGAGATCACGGGAATAAAAACGGAAAAAATATATTAGACTGCACAACAAATCATCAGGCTCATTCGGCAGCATGGAAAATATGAACTTACAGTTCAGCAACACTTTCTGTATCAGATGAGTGCCATCGCTGCCATAGGAGTTCGATATCGTCGAAGAACCTGGGGCAGACATTGTATAAGGTTTCCGCAGGAACCATGTCAACCCACAGTGCCAACCCGGGTAATAGGGCGCAGTGGGGGCATCTGCTGAAGATTTGGAAGCACGGGAGGGTTCTTGACACACGAACAAGGAAATATATGACTAAGAGGACATATCCATAGGACGAGAGCGTCCCTTGATATGGCAAGTCGATTTTCCTGGGTCAAAAGCGTATGAGACGAAGAAACAGGACCGTGAAGGAGTATGAACGCCAACCTCCGCTTGCTCCATACTTTGACTAAGTGTCTTCCAATAAGTGACTGATGGGAGGAGGAGGCGTCTGAGAACTTACGAAACAGAACTAACGTGCGGACGCGAGTAGGGTCGATCATCGCATAACACATCAGCAACCGTGTGTTTTCGAGTGCGAGTCGGTTCTCGAAACCGATATCACACGCAATGCCCGAAGTAACCCCGGAGATGGATCCAAGGACAGCTTCACGATCGGAATGCGCGCATGAGGCAAAGGCTTGACGTGAAATTCGGTTTCTGGTGTTACTCCATGCACAAGTGGCTTGAGTAAACCCAGTAGAAACACAGACATACCGCGTTCAAGAAGATCACCAAGCATAGTGACAAGGTGGGTGAACTTATTCTTTGCAGCGACGCTCATTGCGCCTGCCATCGTCAACGCTGCGGCGGACCTCGAGAAGGAACGGATAACTTTCTGGGCCTCGAAAAGATCTTCTTCGTGAGTATGAGCATGAAATCGCGCAGTAAGACACTTTTCCGAAAAGACGTCGAGCAGTCCACGGTCCACCTGTTCTCTCGCAGCAGCTGTCGATCGAACGAGACGGAATGTGTTCGATTCCGGTAGCGGGGCTGTGGAAATAGACGATCGACGAGTAGGTCCCACCACCGCGGTGTCATTTCTTATGGAAATTTCCGCACGGAGACTGGTTTGGGAAGTTCTGTGTGTCTCTGATGGAGGAATTGCAATCTCGCCAGAGTTGGGAACAACGGATTCCACGTCGTCCAGCTCTGGGATAGATTGTATCGTCGGTAGTGGACTGGTCGTATCTGGTTGAGCCTCCCCTAGAATGAATGCGGTGAAGTCGACCCGAAGGCTCGAGGGAGGTTCGTCGTTCCAAGGCACTTCTTCCATGGTAGCGCGCCTGATATCGTCCATCCATATGTCCTTTTCACGACGACACGACGCTGCGAATTCAAACATGTGCGCTTTCGAACGGCGCTGACCTGAATTACGAAGACTGAAGCCGTTCGCGGTGCTTCCAAACGACAGAAGACGGCTGTCAGGCTCTATGGTACGGATTAAGTGTTTGAGTGGTTTCCTCCTTGACTACCATCTCTTCTGCGGTCGGGAGTAATCGCATGACGAAATCAAATACTGAGAGAATTCGACGATGAAGAAGCGGTTCTTGAAAACATGTCTACGCTGGTTGTGAGCGTGGACGTAGGGCAGTGGGTGAGCACTGGAGGGAGCAGCAATCGCGGCCTGCGCCATGACTCTGAATCTACTGGGACCTGGAGTGAGTGGACCGAGGAGGTCTACTAAGTTGCTGGTGGTGGCTCAGCAAAGGACGAGCGAGCTGGTGACAGTGACGGCGGAAGGGTGGGATGGGAACGGAAATCCGCGACGATTACCTTCGAACGTTGTGTGTGAGGCTGAATTGGACGCTGGGTTGATGCGTACCCAGGCGAACTACCCGATTCGGAAGCCAACGACAGTTTCACTGGACTCCGGCCTTGATCATGACTGGCCAACTCTTCTGCTTCGTTCGCCACACAGGCAGGAGCGTCGGCTCGGTATACGTTGTCAAGAACGGTCACAAAAAAGCCCTGTTCAGAGAGCACTAGCACTGTGTCCGAGATGCCAGAGCCAGACCATGGGCAGATCGGCACTCTACGTGACGATCGTACTGGAAATTTTGCCGCTCTTGTCGCCCAAGCTTCTCGTGGCACTCCCAGGGGGACCTATAAACGTGTTCCAGTTCTTGTAGGCACTAAGACTCTGAAGTGCTGGGGTTTTCGGATGTGTAACCCCAACCCGCCCAAACGGCATACACTCTAGCACGTTCGACCACGCCCACGATGTATGTTTGCATAGTTGTTGTTATTGGAACCGCCGGGGACTTCGATGTATTAATCAGCCATGCAGATGTACTCGACATTGACTTTGGGTCCTCGGGGAGTGGGTATGACAATAAAGTCGATGACACGCTCTGTTCCACAAGTCTCGTAGCTCCACTGACGGATGGAGCTGAATTCCTTGGCGGCGATTATTCCTTTGAAGAAATTTGAGTGAGTGTGTGTGCAAAAAATGGGCGAAAGAGACAATACCGTTATTTGCAATTTCAACCTGAAAGCGAACAGTCTGAGAGATAATCAGCCCCGTTTACATAGCGAACCAAGGAAAGGGAGACCATTCCCTCTCCGACCGATGCGGTTCCTCACCTTTGTGATGTGACCGCATGACCGCCATCATGGGACCTGAACAAAACCCTTCACGCGGCCAGCTGGAGCTTTGTCGAGCGAATTTACGCCTATCCACAAAGTGCATTAGACTCATGACGCGCGTCGACAATGCCCCTGGGGGTGTACATGCACGTGTACATAGTAATACTACATACCAATGAAATGCGCGACCTTTGAGTGGTCGTAAGCTATGATTCACCAAGAATGCGGAGCTCCTGTCGTCTATGGGAAAGCTTGATCGGGTGCTGCCAGAGACGGGAAGGGTAAGCCAAACAATTTAGTGGGCAACTTGAATGAGCGCTTGAGGCTTGAGCGCTGAGCAATGAGTATTGAGCAAACTCGGAGTTCGGGTAACGCGGTCATGTGACACATTCGACGCGTAGGCTATCGACTTTCTCTAGTCTACTTAGGTACATTATGAAGTACAATCATTTCAACCCGGTGGCCTGTGGGACCAAGGAACAAGAATGAAGTGATTGGTCGTTCGGCGCCTGGGGACTAGCTCAGGAGATCCGGAGAGCATTACTGATCGCTAATGCAACAGAAGGGAGGTAGCTGTGGTTACTACCCGCATTCCCTGTCCAGGCGAGAATTGTAACGCTGTCGGAACGCGTGAGGATATGCTCCAAGAGTCGTCCGACTGCTTGATTACCCTCGCCGTAGATGACAGGGATGGCGACGTTGAAAATACCAAACAGGTCGGAGTACGCGATATGTTCCTCTCGCGTCCGAGTCGTTTGGCGCTTGAAGCCAAAAAGAGCTTCTCCGAGTCGCGTACCTGTGTTAGGCCCGGCTGAAGCATTGCTAGGGCCTGAGTGGAAAACTTGGTTGCCTGCTCTATCTCTTCAAGAACGATAGACGATTCCTTGTGATTGCATACCTCGAGATTGAGATATGGCTTTTGTGTAGAATTGGATGACCTTGGAGGCAACATACTCTTGGTACGTCCATCCACGAGTATTCCAGATGCTCATCAACAGCGAACCCTTCTTTTGCGACTTTTAATGAACCCCGAGGAGATGGACGATCGTGAGCGCCGCGCGACAGTACCAGCGAAACATGGCCACCACGGATTCTTTTTGAACTCCCTTATCCGACTTGTTAACACAGCACGTGTCACTCGATGCCCATCGGAATCCGCGAGACTGTCTGAGCTTGCAGAAACTGACTAGCTTATCGTTCGTGGGGGATGCGGGTAGTTCTTAGATTGGGGTGCTTTCGACCGTTTGGAATGATGGCTCATGTGGCTGCTACCTATGCGAGAACATCACATACTCGTATAACTTCTCTACCTCCTGCTTGATGCCGAGACGATTACGAGTGGTCATGGAAGACCGCAACTCGTCGAACACGAGGAGTTGTTCAAATTCTGCCGCTTGTTGCATTTTATCGTAGAGGCGACCAGTTGCGGTGTCAACGAGCACGTAGGGTATGTCACGGATGGTCTGCTCGACGACTTTGCGGATCAGTATGGTCCTGTCAAAGTATCGACTCCGCAATTCTAGAATTGAGATGAAGTTAGCACACGTTGTCGGTGCAATACGAATAAAACAGACTCACTGTGAATATGTGGGTCAGGAGATTTCTTCATGCTCGATAGCATCATCTCGAATGCTTCAAATGCTTCCTTGTAGCGCCCCATGCTATGCAGCACGGGATGTCTCCTCTTGTACCCTTTGTAGGACAATGGGTCACATTCAATAACCCAATCATACTGCCAACGCTGTCGACCTGGCGCGATGTACAGATCAGTTCATACCTCTGTGACCTTCACGAGTTCGTCTTGCAAAACACCAACTCGGGCCTTGCAACATCGGACCATGATGTCACTCATGTTCGTCGGGAAAAGTGAGAGTGCGCTCGAGTAGCATCTGATGGCCGCGTCGTGGTCCCTCGATTCCATTGTTACATTACCCTCCTTTTCTAGCTTGTCGATACAGCGTCGTTGGAAATCTGGAGAGATTCTCAGCTAATGAAGTCTCAGCATCGTCAGTGTAGTCACTCACCCAGTTCCCATTGTGATCGATCATTGAGGGCGAGCGTATCTTCTAACATCTCGGACTGCGCCTTTCGGAAACATTCCATCGCCTCCGCAAGACGATTTTCCCCTTCGAAAACATCACAAACCACCTGATAAACACGAAATCTCGGCAGCTTGAACTGAATGAAACGAAATTTACAATCACCATGCAGTTCTAAATGACCAAATAAACCATACCTTGCTTGCGGCACCCAAAGTTTCACTTACTGAACAACGAATCAGTGCCATTCTCGTCCATCCCGTCAGCACACCTTCCGGAGACGAGGGAGTTAGCAACAATACAGTGGTGCAAGCTGAAAATACCTCTTCGTGTCGCTCAGAACTCGACGCCTCACCTCTCATTTCCTGAATCCTTGACACGCATCGTTCCGTGGATCCTGGTAGGGATTGAATATACTATTGACCCGCAGACTTACGTCCGAGCCAGTCAACGATAGATTTGTTGTGCTTCAGATCGTCGGTCATCACGTTCGCAATCTCGAGACTGTGCGACGTCATATATGCGACCGTGGGCATACGCAGTTTCACACTCATGCTTCTTGTTGTGTATACGGAGCGCGTGTTGAGATACAGCAACCTGCTTATGGAGTTCTTGGATGATTTGGTCTAGGACGGCCACTTTGCGTGCTATTGATGGGGATACTGACAACGAATGAGGGATTTTTTTCAGTTCAGATGATGTTGAACGTACCTGGGCTCGATTTTTGCGGATGGAGTTCAACGCGGAGCAACGCAAAGGTCTCGGCTGATTGGCGGACCACACCTTGAGATACGACAAGTACATTGCTGAGTTCTTGGACCGAATCGTCGAGATGAACAATTTGACGATCTGATAAATTGGACTATCAACGACGTGAGGTTGACGGCAGACAGAACATACTTGAGTTCTCATTCTGTGCTTGAAGGGATAGGATCGTCTCGTCGAGCCTCTCTTTCTCCTGGAGTTGTCGAACGATTTGCTCGAGATTCGCCACATCGTCCTCTGGCGGAAGTATCAGCACAGCAGAATCCTTGATGGTAGAGAGAACGTACTTTAGCGTTTGTTGCATTCGTTGAGCCGTTCTTTTTCCTGGTTGGACGTAGCAAGCTCGTCACGGAGTTTTCGAATAGTATCCTTGAAATTTACTGTATCGTCCTCTGGCGGAAAAGAATGTAAGTTTAGCAGAGTGACGTTGTTGATAAGCGCACTTTCATGTGCATTCTCTGCACGTAGGGACTCGACCGTGTCCTCGAGACCCGTGTTTCCAACCCTCAACTGCCGATTTTCTCGCTCTAACAGAGTCTGTCGCATCTATGACAAGCTGATAAGGACGGCATCTCATAAGAGTACGCACAGTTACTCACAAAGTTGTGGCTGTCAGGCGAGGGAAGGAGATCGCAGAGCTTTCGAAGTGTCACGGTCTTTTCACCTGCGGTCGCAATGTCGCCGTTTGGAGACATATCCATGAACCAGATGGGATGGGAGTAGGTGATGGTGGACCCAAGTTGCTGAAGCGTCGTAGTATCCCAGAGAGAGACAGACGAGTGAGCGGAGGCCGCGATGACATTGACATTCCATGCCAGTGAGATACATCTTGGTTCGTTGTCGCTGTGAATGTGCCATTTCGCGAGAGTCTTCTCGGCAGATACGTCGAGACAATGGATGTCGCCGTCGTGAGACAAAGCAAAGAGGAGCAAGTGAGCATGACTGGCCCATGCGAGCGCGCCGTTCCAGAGCGAGTTTACTTGAACTGGAACGTTTGCGAAGAGGTGACCATTGCTGCTGTCGTAAATGCGAACTGACTCGCGCTTCCAGGTGGCAGTGGCGATCAGCCGTCCATCGGGAGAGAACTTGACCGCGACCACCCAGTTGTCGTGCTTCAAAGGGTCAAACAGTTGCTCGCCCGTCGACAGCCACCAGACACCGAGCGTCGAGTCATTCGACCCGCTCGCTATTCTCGATCCATCGCTTGAAATGTCCACCGCATCAATCAACTTGCTGTGTGCTTGCACCTCGGTCACCTTTTTGTAGCTCGTCGCATCCCACGTCATCAGTTGCCGTTCGTCATCGCGCTCACAATCCACTTGCCATCTCGTGAGACAGCCAGACCGCAAACACCCTTTCCAGCATCCATCGGCTGCCCCACCTCCTGGCCATCTTCCACTCGCCATCGTCGAATTATCTTCTCTGATCCTCCGCTCACAACGTGCTCCCCGCGGCCATTGGAGATAAACCCGACAGAAAGAACTCTATATTTGCCTGGCACGATTTCGACTGGATTCGCGCCAGTTACGACATTGAAGATGCAGCCTTTTTCTTCCTTGAGAATCCTATTAACAACACGATCTTGTCCAACCGAGCTGCTCGAGGGTGTCTTCCATCTAGACGACATTGTGGGTCATTGAACGCGAAAATATAGGTACAAAAATCGACTGACACGGGCTAACTTTTCGCATTCTCCTCGTAGGAGATTTTGGACAGGGATTCCAGTAGCTTTGGCGACATAGTAGAACGTTGTTCGTCACTCCGTCGTGGAATGTCGCAAGGGGACTTTCTACGTCGTATTCCTTCAACTTGCCATCCTCTGGAAGCCGGTGTACCAAATCCGGAATGATACTAACATGAAGTTGAGTGGCCCTTTCATACTGGCCCTGCCGCTGCTGGCCACTTCAAACTCGTGTTTTGCGTCTTCTAGGCACTTCTCCAGGTAAGGACCTTGACATTGTCGAGACGCGCGCGTTCCGTTAAACCGCCGATAAACAGCAGAGCGGGGAAGCGAATTCGCCATATAGCAGTCAGCCTGTGCCTTCTCTCGCTGTGAGCGAGGATCATTTTCAAGCTTCGTCCGTCTTTCGACGCTGAAAACATCAATTTCGTTCTTGAGACTTTCAAGTTCGATCTATAATGTCACAATCTCCCGGTCGAGAGCTTCGAGCTTGGACTTCTGAGTAAGCCGTAGGGCAGATGCAACCTTGTTCGTCTACGAGGTCGGTGGCCTTGTCGGGAACATACCGAATCTGAGATGTACCGCGCTATACACGGCAGCAGCTGGTAAGAAAGTTTGAGCAAAGAATAAATGATCAGATCAACGCGCACCAGTCACCAATGCGCTGCCTGCAATCTCAATCTCGACACCGTGGTGAACCTCGTATCGTATCTAAGTTTAGGGCTACGAAGGACAGGGACGGTAGCTTCCACTGTTGGTTCTTGAATTTGGACAGGTTGGAATCTTCGTAGATCTGCATCCTTTCCAATCGTTTTCCTATACTCGCCCCGTCCAGGCCAGCGCAGGATCCATCCTGTCGATCGCACGCGAGAAGTTAGACCACGACCTGCGGTACATATTGTCGTGACAGAAGACGTTACCTGTTCAGAAACACCGTCCCCGGCTGCAACCCGTCGACCATGATGCGCAAGAATGCTTGCTCGGAATCAGGGTGTTCGTACATCATACAGAGGCCGTCAGCTCATACCAGGAATCGTTCATGAGACGAATGGCCTCGTCCGAAGAAATTCAACAACTCCCCAAGTTCACCGCCGTGCGCGGAATCATGGAACAGCTGCCTCGACTAACCTTTGCGAATCATCAAGCAGGCCGATACATAGATTCATGAGTATCATCTAATACACGATCGACTTCATTGCAACTTGGCAAACATATCCCTCGCCTCTCGCAACGCCGAAAGCTGCACCTGCATCGTCTTTCACAACGCACCAAAACAATCAGCTTCAGAACCGTTGAACATGTTCGGCACTTTGTGAATCTCACCTTCTCCTTGTTCCCAAACTGAACGGCTTCAGGCACCGTCGTCTGATAATCCGGCTGCGACATCACCTTGAACAACTTCTCAAGGTTCAGACGCGCCGGTCAATCTTCTTGTCGCACTTGGCCACCTCGGCGGCTACGTCTACCAGACTACTCTGAAAAATTCACTTGAGTAACGACCCTCGGCGAGCAAAAAGACACGACACGTACCTGCACCTGGAGATATACCACCACGTTCGACGAGACGACCACCGAGCTACACCCGACAGGTATTTGAGAATATGGAGATGACAACGACCACCTTCGTGCATCTTTTGGTTAGAGTGCTGGTTATAGGCGCTTGCGATCCAATCCACGCCTTCTCCTCTGGGGTTTGGACTCGAATATACACTAGACAAGGAACGTCGTGAGCTTCAACAATCACACTGCGAGCATCGACGCACGTTGTATGTTTGACTGTAAGTTGTACAATGCCGCCAGTGAACGTTCCGTCCGTCCGGGTCGCGAAACCGAGGGCGTGATCTTGACCGCACCCGTCCCAAATTCCTTGTCGACCATCTCGTCCGCCACGATCGGCAAGCGTCTGTCCACGAACGGATGCGTTGCATAAGAGGTGCTAGCGCGCGAGTTGAGGCCAGAGGGAAGGTGAATACGTACGTGAGGGATCGTACCTTGTAACGATCATCCTCGGAATGGACGACGATGGCGGAATCACCCAACATCGTCTCTGGGCGCGTGGTTGTGACGATAATATGTTCATCTATAGGGGATCCAGGTGAGAGAGAAAACACGCTATGAGCTGGTGTCGTACCAGAGCCCTCAATAGGGTACACAAACGACGTGAGCACACTGAACTCGAACTTCTCCTCCTAGGATGTAAAGCATCGCGCGGATGCTTGGCTGAAAGGTCTAGCGATAGCACCCTCTGGTCTTGTCGGGACTTTTGATGAATGCATATAAATGCAAAGCGCGAGATGTACCGAAACCGAAGTTGCGCACCTCCGGCACCTCCTTGGGTACAATCCGACTCGTGAGACCCTCGATAATCGCCGTCTTCCCTACCCCGGGACCTATTGGAACAAACTAAGGATGTATCAAGGCCAACAGAAAAAAATTCAAGCACGCACGACCGGGTTCGACTTGGTTCTCCGGGGCAAAACTTGGCACGTGAGAACGAGCTTGCACGACAGAACAATCACATCCACTTTTGATCGCCCTACGCATCTCTGTCCGTACGGGCACGTCTAATGAGCACAACACGTACGGCGACAAAGTTGTATGCGACACGTGCCTTCGTCTCGCCCGGCAGTAGGATCCAGCTTTCCGCTATACGCCATCTCCATGAGATCCGTGCTCTGCAAGGAAAAAGGATGGGAATGGCCGTTAGCGACGTCATCCTGAAACTATCGTGCAGACTCAACTATTCCTTCAACGTCTCTCCCTTTTGCCGCGATTGCTGAAACAGAAGATATGGGTCTCCTCCTCCGCCTCCCACACCGCCGCATGAGGCTGCTGAGAAGCATAACCGCGTCCCACATCCAATTCAGGCACTCGTCGTCCAGGTTCTGAAGCCGACAGGAGACAGAGCGAAGTTCAGAGGGGGCTACGACTCGTCGGCTGAGCCATTTCGCGGCGTCAGCGGCAGAAGTGAGAGGGCCGTCGCCGACTCGGTCTCTGCAAAAGCAGACTGACCCTCTTGATACGACATGCGAAAAAAGCGGGCGATTTTGAGCCCAGAGTGGTCGTGACGCTGCCAGCGTGGTCCATAAACAAATACCGCGTGTGAATTTTGTAACTCAGTCACGTCTCAGATAATACGTCGTTGATCTCAGATCGCCTGCAGCGCAAGATTGGAGACGTTTCTCGACAAATGCAACGCACTGGCACTGAGGTGGTGATTATGACGACGACGTGTATTGATTTATCGGCTGACTTGCGAACCTAGGATATGGATGACGTCAAATATCAGCTACAAAAGGCCAAACAGGACAATAACGATCTCGAGACCGAGCTCCAAGGTACGCAAGACTGTTTTCGTACAAAGTTCTTGCCTGAAAGAGCCGCTACAGGAAACGCAAACGTGGAACAGAAAGCCCGACTCTTGGAAACGACTCAGGTGCGCGAAAACACGTCGGCGATCGAGCAACTGCGTCAGGAACGGTCCATTCTTGCGCGAGATCACAAGGACCTTTAGCAGCGATATGCCCAAGCCTCCGAGGTGCGTCTTTGTTTCGTTGCTGTCTGTTGGAACAAGTCTTTACCTGACGACGCGGCGTCTCAGATATCGCACGAGAACCGACGCCAGTAGCTGGACATCCACCTTGCCGAGATCAAGGAACTCCCGAGGCTGAACTGAATCGCGTCCGAAAAGACGCAGAGATCTTTTGTCGCGATCTGATCTGAAGGCGCTCCGTGGAGAAAAGGAGAAAGCAAAGGAGAAGCAAAAGGAGGAGTCCACGAAGGCGGAGCGTACCAAGAAACAAGCCCAGACACAGATTCGTCTGCTCAACGATCAGCTCGAGAGCCAAAAGACGAGGACCAAGAGACTGCAGCAACACGTCTGTCACGGTTCTACGTGCGTACTCGCCTCGCTTGTCCTTCATACTATTGTGACAATCTCTGCTTTCAGCGATGACGGTCAGCTCGATGCGCTGAATGTGCAACATAAACGAGGGCGCAAAGGGTTGATCGTCCAGATCCGTTACTTGAAGGCCAAGTTCACGCGAGAATCGACGTTGCGGGACAATCTCGGTTATCAAAAGCAATACCTCCTCGTACTCCTGTCGAGTTTCGAAGCAAGGTAACGTGGACAAACGTCTCTCGTCGCCTCAACCCTAACGCATCCGTGACCAGCGACAAACGCATCTTGGCATGTATATCACGAAAATAGGACACCCTTAACCTTCACCGGTCGTCATGAAAAAGCGCCGGACCTTTAAGAATGCTACGTGGTGCATCGTGTTTATTCGGCGTGCAAGGTGCGTTCCTCGCCGGGACAATGCATGCAAGTTCTCAATCTGGTGTAGGTTTGCGAGTAACGCCTGGCGAGAAGCCTGTACCAACAAGCAAATCACGGACGCCCTGCAAGAAGTTCGTCGACGTAGAACGACGGCTGAGCAAATATGAATCGTTCTGTGTTATCGTGTGTTTTGCGCACCGTGCTAATACATCCTCGAACTCTTGTTGTCTGTATCTTGTCCATGTCGTGTAGTGTGTATTACCATAATCATAATCTCAGCTCTGAAATCAAACAGGACCGAGCGGCAAGGCAATACTACGAAGACTGGGACGGAGGCCGTCGCTGCTTGCGCGTTTCGGAGACAATCCTAACTGCGTCCTTGTAGATAAACCACTTCGGATGGTGGTCACGGTGACCAGGGCCTAGGCTAGCGAGGATGTATTAGTGCGCGCAGAACAGCCAAGCGACTGGCGTACTGCATTTCGGGGAGATATGCACGGAGATATGCGGGGGAGATCGGGGCGACGGTCGTGCCAAATATCAACGCA
>JBBPPA010000583.1:0-19625 GCA_038091735.1 Leccinum pellstonianum | reverse complement strand
CGTAGTGGTTGTGGATCTCTGCGACTTGCTGGTCACGGTACCAAGGGTGAATGCTCTCTCGCACAATCTTGATGGCGAGAGCGGGGGAGTCCGGCATGGAGTATCCACAGCCTGGTATACTGATCCAAATCCGCCGGCGCCGATGGTGGAGGATAGGATGTAGCGGTCGATCTGCATCCCAGTAAAGTCTCGAACGGCGTCCATCGTGTTTGTGGGTATTGGAGGAAGGCAAGCAGAGAGAAGATGTAAAGATGTAAGCACGTAATAAGAGAAACTGTGAAGCTATTCAGAGCGACTTCTGCAGAGATCGTGGTCGAGTTACTACTCAGTACCACCAGGCCAAAGTTCCTAAATACCAAGTCGTTTTCAGTGGCTGTACCGATTTAAACAATAGGTGTAACGGTGGACCGAGTGGGTCATGCCCACCTCGGGCCATTCGCACAAGTGGGGTTGTAGGCCAGCTTAGGCACATTATCCTCCATAGAGTGCTCGCACTCCGCAATAGGACATTACACTCAAAAAAAATGGTGTAAAGACTGCAATACGCCGCCAACTTAAAGTCGACGATCTGAAGGACCCAATTCAAGATGTCCCAGCTCAAACCATTGTCACGGTTTTATGTTTAGGCCTGTCCCCTTACACAACACATAGTACATACGGAAAAAACATTGACACAGATGGCAGCAGGTGCGTCGCCCGCCTCACACAATGGACTTACACGTTAACATTCAAGGCGATGCTATTGAAATGAACGCTATCAAACAACGCCTGCCGTATCTCTGGCACACAGTCTTTCTATCAGACAATGATGCAGCTCTTCTAGTGTTTTGGCACCGCCACACAGCGACGTTGTAGCAAGTTTCTCATCCCATCAATGACTCCCTTTTAGCCTCTGAAACGAGTGTCAGCTCAAGTTTATATTTCGTGAGAGGTGTAGAGCGCTTACGAGCCTCCACAAGTCTTTTGCAGGATGTCTCGATGCCTACTAGAACGACTTTTACCGAGACCGAGGACGTGTGGAGGAAGTACTCCTCGTCATCGAGATCGAGGGATGCCTTATATTCCTTGTCCGAGGGGCGCGCAGCTTTCCATGGATGACGAGCAGTAGCCATGGTGAACAGAATAACGCCAAGCGACCAAATGTCTGCCAGACTGGCGTCGTATGGATCTCCCTCATCGCACCTCCAATATTCTCGCAGCCAGTCAGTTCAAATAGTACGCGCTCAGAACAGAGAGAACTAATCTGGGCTCACATAACGCTGAACACCTCCATCAAGAGAAATCTGGCGGTTTGTTGATAAACCAAAGTCTCTTATTCGGATTCCAGTTCCATCAGCATTGCACAACATATTTTCTAGCTTCCGATCTCGATGCAATACACCTTCATCACCCACTGGCAGTGGTGGCCCCGACTCGGTCGCGACTCGCACATGATCTCGGTCGCCCACCGTCGCTTTTCACGTTTCTCTCCTCCGCTCACAAGTATATCCTTTCCACCACTGGGCCCACGGAGCCACCAGACGAGCGTCTCATTGTGCGCAATTCGTCGCGCGCTGTGCGCACGCCTCACGCCACTACGTGGTGTTGCGCAATTCGAACAGCGGCCCCACTAATGACATTCTCCCATAGCCCTTCAGAAAGACAAATTTGGTATGCTACGCTCCGAGTCGCAACGATCAGGTGGCAAGGTCCGCAAATCCGACTCGTTTGTTGCCGAAATCGAAAACAGTATAGACACTCGCTAGGAAGGTGGACCCGATGACCCAGTATTCTGGGGATTTGGACAGGTTAACATGGGGCACTGGAAAACTACTCCCGAAAGTTATGGAAAACGAAACTCACTGCGTCTCTTTGCAAAACTGACAATACCGCTGAAACAGTCAGGCGAACCTTCCGAAACCTGTCCGCGGTTGAGGAGGGATGAAGGGATCTGGAACGTCCTCCCTTTACTACCGCCAAAGGCGAAGCTTATCGTCGGGAAATTTTTGCATGGAACTGCTTGGGGTCGAATGGAAACGAAACATCGAATTGGAACTGGACTGGTACTCACAACTGTAGAATCCATCCCCGATGCTCTTACCGCCAAGGGTTGTATGTAGATGGAGAACCCTCGTTGGATCACCAACAATAAGGTTTGAACCAGTGTCGATGATGGCAGCTACATCTACCAGGGAAATTATGCGGTTGCCTTGAATTCTCGCTATGACCACCTGCCAGAATCCCTGGATGGCCAAAACAAAATGTGTAACATCCACATCCGCTCGACATTCCAACTCACCATCACAGTGACATCGGTATAAGTGATCTCACCTGTGTACAGGTCTGTGTTGGATCCACCAAGGTACAACTCGCCTCCACTGGAAGAGAGCTTGATGGAAAATACAGGCTCTTCCACCTTTTCTTCATCGACAAGCGTTTCGAATAGGGGGCTGTCAGGGTACTGTGAGATTGACTGGAACGCCATTCCTAATATGCCATCTGGTGGGAATATGTTGACTTCCATGTTAGAGTATGTCGTTGCAACACCGATAGTCTGGTGGTCTGCCTATTATGCCAGTCAGAAATCATTGATGACATTCACAAAACATACAGAACATACAGTGAGGCCGGTAATGGTGACATTATCAATGTATTGTTCACCAGAGACGGAGGCACCGTCTGCGAACTTCATCCCAAACATCTCATTCTTATCTTTTGAGGTTCGAGATGATTTGGGGTCCCATTTTGTGTGTCCTTCGCACTGTGAACAGGTAGGCCCTGGTATGAAGAGATCACTGCGTAAAATTCAGCAAATGAGCTGCGAGGGGTTGACAGAAAGCATCGACCTAGAACCGGTGTCGATGTTGACTGCAGCGGAGATCAGGGTCGATATATTGCATGGACTTGAACCTACCGGTAAAAGGTCTAGCGGGAGTACCGATCCAGATGGTGGTATACCACATCATATTGTCAAAACTCGTCAAGCTGGCGCCAAAACCAGCGCGCTTCAAGTCTACAGGCTCAGACTCAATCTCTTTCACAGCAAGGGGGTGCGGAATTCCCGTGCTTCTCTCATAATTTTCGAGGCCACGTAGAATCTTGCTACAAAACGATTGCTTAGCGCATACACCATCGCGATCGTTGATATGACGTACGTGTCGACGGATTCAACGTGTGAATAAAGTGTGTTTAAATCGACGGTGTCATCAGCATTCAACAGCGACGAGTGTCTAGCGAGTGGTATGATCGTCCCGTTGGTTTTCCGGTCCAACCAAGCCATTGCAATGATCGGCGTGAAGATTGCGAAGCGCATTCTGAACAGGTGGGAATTGACTTGCTAGCATCATTTATGTTGACCTTTAAATAATGTCGTATTGGATGGTAGCGATCTGCCCTACATGGGTACAAGCTGAAATTGAATGATTTAGATGAAACTGATGAACGACGGGGCTGACATGACGACAGCGGTGAGTCGTTGGTGAGATGTACCTGGTGTGAAACAATGACATGAGAATCTAGTAGAGAGGCCCGGGGGACTCGGAGGGACAACAACAACAGCTGCAGGCCGTCTGATTTATCGTGCTTACCGACTAAGCCCAGACTCCAGAGTTTGATGAATATACCAGCGAGTTGTTGTTTTACGTGTAAAGTAGTGGTGTAGTAAGGTTGAAATAACCCGGGTGTCTTAGGACCATTCTGTTCTGTCACTTTAGTAACTCTGAGAGATGTCCCATCTTATTCGAGATCTCAGGCTCTTGCTCACAATGTGGTGCCATCTGCATCAGTCCAATTTGGTTACGCCACCGTGACACTGCCCTCCTGATAGGTCCATAAAAGTACTCTGTGGTAGGTGGAGGCGGACACGGTTAGCTTGTTGACAGTATTTGAGTGATTGAGAAGTTGAAGTAGCCGCCGCCGTGATCGATTGATCATTGACCACATTCAATCACCGACAAAGCCAAGACAAAGCGCTCTGAATCCTGCGGCCACTGAAATACTAAACTTAACAGTCCGCAAACCATCCGCAATGTCATATAATCAGCACAATAACAGAGGATTGATGATACATAGACAGCCGGGGCGACTGGCACTGGCACTTAGTACTAGTAAACGGCTTGCGACTTCGGTTTGGTGTGCACAGCCTTGTCACGTGATTCAGATGTAGTTGTATCATGTATGACGTCATGTCAGAGAAACCAATTTAATTCTCGAAGAGGAGCCTCGGTCAACACTCCCCTTGAACTGCTACTCCCACCATCGCTGCTACACCTTCATCAACACATCTGTCTCTAAATCCAGACCATCATGTCCACAGCGGTCAGAGCAGATTGCGCTGGTCTTACTGGCAATCGAGTTGGACCGTATCTCCTCAAAGCCATTATTGCTGCCACGCCTTGCAGCACTATCTATCACGCGGTACATATGTCTTCTAGAGGCCCAAAGTCATTTGCAGTAAAATGTCTGCCCAAGAAAAAGATATCTGGACGACAGCGCTACCAGATTGCCGGAGAGATCGTCAACCATCACTCGGTGACTGGAAATCCACACATTGTGCGTGTGCGTGACCTCTTTGAAGAGGATTCATTTTATTTCCTCGTCCTCGAACTGTGCGAGACGGACATGTACGAGCTATGGTACAAGCAAGTGTACTGGAGGAACGACGGGCTCATCAAACAGTCGTTCTTGCAGATCATAGACGGCCTATGTATTTGTCACGAGAAAGGCGTATTCCATCGAGATTTGAAGCTGGAAAATATGTTGTGCAATGCTGATGGAACTGGAATCCGAATAGGAGACTTCGGTTTGTCAACAAACCGCCAGATTGCTCTTGATGGAGGTGTCGGCACACAGCGCTATGTGAGCCCAGGTTAGTTCTCCCTGTTCTGACTGCGTACTATTTTAACTGACTGGATACGAGAATGTTGGAGGTGCGATGAAGGGGATCCGTACGACGCCAGTCTGGCAGACATTTGGTCCCTTGGCGTTATTCTGTTCACCATGGTTACTGCTCGTCATCCATGGAAATCTGCGCGCCCCTCGGACAAGGAATATCAGGCATTCCTCGATGACGAGGAGTACTTCCTCCACACGTCCTCGATCTCGGTGGAATTGAACAGGTTGCTTAGGTGGATCTTGCAACCAGTCGCCAGGAAGCGGTTGGCACTCCCACTGATCCGGAAAGTCGTTCTAGGCATCGATACATTCTACAAAAAACCTGTGGAGACTCGTAAGCGCTCTACATCCCTCACGAAATGTAAACTGGAGGTGACACTCGTTTTCAGAGGCTAAAAGGGAGTCATTGTTGGGGATGAAAAACTTGCTGCGACGTCGCTGTATGGCGGTGAAACACTAGAACAGAGTGGCGAGCTGCACTGTCTCTTACAAAGACTGTGTGCTAGAGACACGGCAGGCGTTGTATCATAGCGTTCATTTCAGTTAAGTACTGTACTATAGATACTTATAATGGCATCGTCTTGAACGTTAAAATGTAACATGTCCGTGTGAGGCGGGTGATGAACCTGCTGCGATTGGGTCATCTTGTGAGTACTGAGTAACTCGATCAGAACACCCACGATCTCTGCAGTAATCGCCCTGAATAGCTTCACAGTTTCTCTGATTACGTGCTTACATCTTTATTTCTTGTCTCTGCTTGCCTTCCTCCAATACCCACAAGAACGATGGGAGACTTTGCTGGGATGCAAATCGACCGCTACATCCTATCCTCCACCATTGGCGCAGGCGCAGGCGGAACAGTATACCAGGCTGTGGGAATATCCATGTCGGACTCCCCCGCTCTCGCCATCGAGGTTGTGCGAGAGAGCATTCATCCTTGGCGCCGCGACCAGCAAGTCGCAGAAATCCGCAACCAAAACGCAGTAGCTCGCTGTGCGAACGTACTGAATCTCCTCGACGCGTTCCAAATCGAAGGGCACTATTGCTTCGTCATGCCACACCGGGACCTCAAGCCAGAGAACGTTCTGTGTGACGCGAATGGCACCGGTGTTCGGATTGCTGACTTTGGTTTGTCCACGAGCCACCGTGTGTGAGACGACGGCCCGTGTGGTACAGAAACCTACCTCGGTGGACCAGGCAGGAGAGGAACAGAGGCAATGGCCCCCGCGCACTACGGCGCTCTACAGAAGAAGGGACAACGACCGACAACGAAACCTAACGGACCGGCAACTTCCGTATGGACCCCTGCCACCCATCTGACCCACTCCTCTCTAGCACCCTCCGGCTACCCGGTACATCGGTCCAGGTCAGTTGTAAGGATCCCGGTCCATCTACACGTCGACCAGCTCGACGACGTAGGATAAACGCGCGGGACGCGTCTGGACTCGATCACTGAAGTATTGACCCTTCACACCTTCACACCTTCACATCATCACGTACTCTTCATCATCGCCTTATGCGTGTTTCTTTCAGCCTTTGTGCCACTCGCGTAGATACACTGTATATATAGGAGGGCGGATGGGCCTCGAATAGCAGAGAAATTTCCCCACTCAGACCGTTCAATCTCGCGCTCGCCGTCTGTTATCATTCGCCGCTGTCCGCCGCTCGTCGCTCAGATCATTCGTCGCTTCCTCGCATCTTTGTCTTTTAGCCGTTCACCCTTTCTCATCAAGCCACTCCCACTTCGGACTTACCCCCCTTGCCTTGATCCCGGGTCACGCCGTGTTGCCATTTACACAGTCAATCATCGTAAACCACAAGACTGGTTAAACTGACCCGCCGAGAGACTGCTGGGTTGAAAGAGGTGTATATTATTTTGGCGACCTTGCAGACATCTGGGCCTTGGACGTCATCCCCCGCTCTTGCCATCAAGGTTGTGCGAGAGAGCATTCATCCTTGGCGCCGCGACCGGCAAGTCGCTGAGATCCGCAACCAAAACGCAGTAGCTCGTTGTGCGAACGTGCTCCAGCTTCTCGAAGCGTTCCAAATCGAAGGGCACTATTTCTTCGTCATGCCACTCTGCAACATCAATATGCATCAAGCCATTTGGAAACGAAGGGTGTACTGGAAGAACGACGCCCTCATCAAGCAGGGGTTCATGGACGTACTCAACGGCGTCCTCGGTCGTCACATGAATGGCATCTTCCACCGGGACCTCAAGCCAGAGAACATTCTGTGTGACGCGAATGGCACGAGTGTCCAGATTGCTGACTTTGGGTTATCCACGAACCACCGTGTGTGCGACGACGGCTGGTGTGGCACAACACCCTACATCTGTCCAGGTCAGTCATTCATCGTAAACCACAAGACTGGTTAAACTAACCCGCCGAGAGATTGCTGGGTTGAGAGGGGTGTTCATTATTCTAGCGACCTTGCAGACGTCTGGGCCCTGGGCGTCATCCTATTCAACATGGTGAAGACGAAGCTGGACCGACGGACAAGGACTTCCAGGCATTTCTGTCGGACGAAGACTATCTTCTGCGGAAGTATCCAATCTCAGCGCCTCTGAATGCGCTATTGCGTCAGATTTGGAACCCGAACCCATCGAGGCGGGTATCGGTAACCGAGATCCAGCGCAAAATTATGCTGATGGATACGTTCTACAAACCTGATACTCCATCGAGGAACGCCCAATCGCCGTTGTCGAAGGAGGTAGTACTGGATGACACGTGAGTTCTTGCTGGACGTCCTTCGTTGAGCACGACGGATACTGATGTTTCGCGCAGTCCGCTGACATGTGTCGCCCCTGTGGAAGAAGCAAAGAAGCATGGGACGCTGCCCCGTATTCTCATGAATGTGGTGAACGAAGGCACATTTGTCTTCTGTCCCATGATCGAACTGGGGACCTAGGGTCGGCGAAACAGCAAATGTAAAGAGAAACCTGAGGAGTTTCAAACTTTCTATTCACATTTACAGTTCGTCGTGTCGGGAAGAACGGGCGGATGCGGAACGTATATTACGGGTCAATTGTTCATCGGATATACCACTCACGGAATCATGTACTTTGGAAATGTGTAACATTGTAACGCTGCTTAAACCTAGATGATGAAACTGTGTGAGATGTGATTGTACAACTGAGGGAAAACGTCAGCTCGTTGTTCTAGCTACAATCAGAGACTTTGTAAAAGAATAGAGTCGGGGGTGAGTTACGAATATGGAATGCGACGTGTGAAAGCGAAATCTGATGAAGGCACAAACCTACCAGAGCGAGTAAATGATCAGCCACGCAGTGTTCACAATATTGTTGAAATCACTACGTCTCAGGTCCTGATCATCGTCATATCACATGGTATATTCGAAGATACGGTTCAGAATTGACAGGTAACAACTCACATTATGAAACACCCATCAACCAGCATACCTCATCGTGCCACCAGCCCACGGTCGCTGGTGTTGAGCAGTCTAGTTTGGTCGACAGTTGTGAGATTGGAACGCAGACGAGTAACTGAAATCTCACAGAAGTCGAACCAGTAGCCGATGTCCACCCTCGCATGGTACCCTTTCCAGTCGGATGGCCATCTCCGTCGTCTCCAGACGTGTCCTTCCCCTCTCAGTGCTCGACAATTGTCGCCGATGAGGATGCAAAGCAAGTCACGACGCCAACGATGACCTACGAGGAGAAGGCCCTGGCTAGCATGTTTGCACTAGCAACAGGCGAGACGCAGAAGGATATCCCGTCCGTCCCCACTCTCTCTGCACCGTTGTCGTCGACCCTTGCAGAGGAAAGTCCACTAGGCCCCGTGGTTGGAGAAGACGGTGTGAGCTATACCAACAAGCTTGTGAAAGGCCCATCCGCAGACGTTTCGCACACAGTCGGTGCTGCGACGATCATTTCGCCCTCTGGTCACGATGACAGTTCGTCGATGGCGATGCTCTCTAGAGTGATGGACAGTTGCCAGTCGTCTTTGAGCAAGAAACATTCTGATCCTGTTGGTGACACCGCTCGAACGGCTGTCCGTCGTGTCATCGACATCGCCCGGATCTTCCTGTCGCCTCCAGAACGAACGCCACCTGCGGGGGGGACCAAGTCAAGGATGATGGGGAAGAACGTGTCAAGGATTCGACAGCTGTTTATTTCGCCGTCCAACAAGGACTCGAATGCGGGGAATAATCCAGCGAGAAAGATGGAGATGGAAATGGAAATGGAAATGGTTCGAACGCGAAAAAAGGTGGGAAATGCTCGCCTCAGTTCCGACGTCGTTGGTCGTCACCAAGCACTGGACATTTAGTCGCCTTTCAAGTCATTCTTTTCCTTTCATCAGCACAGTTCGCTTTTCATGCCTCTACGAGTTCAAGTTCAGCAATGTCCCGTATTACTCACAATTGCGACTTTATATTACGACGGACCAGCCCCCATGTGACGACTCCATTTGCCCCCACTTTTCCTCAAGTCAATCAAGCCATTGGTGCCCGCACGCACCCTTCTTGCCGACCATCGACAATCAAAGTGACGCCGTCCCTTTTGACACTCTATGGCCTCGAAGATCCCAGAAAATTCACGACACAAGCCCGATGCGATGTTTTTTGAGCATCACTGGAATCCACGACTACAAGATTACCAACTTGAACTTCTTGGTCCAGTTCAGCCGAGCCTCTCGCACTGCCTGGCACACCTCTGCTAGACGATTCTCTGACCCTCTGTCGCCAAAGACCAGGTACTTGTTCCCATCGACAAGTAGAGCGACGTAGATCCTAGCCCCGGAACGATGCGGACCACCGTACAGACTCTAGGTCTTCAAGTCCATCGCTCCCATTATTTTTTGCCGCCATCTTGGCTGCGAGCTAGTCTCTACCACGGAGTAGGTCGGAATGCTTGCGGCAATGCCTTCAGCTAAGGTCGCTACTGTCTCTTGTACGTGTACAACACAGACTCCGGGGTAATAGATGCATGGAATTGATGTTCTTCATGTCCGGCAACCACATCGAATTTCCGACGAGGACAATCAGTCACGATGTAACATAGGGATCCACGAGTCCCACAGCGATCATCCTTGAAAAAGCAGATCGCATCCTCAACTTGGTGGCTCTCGTTTGCATTGTGCGCACGCAGCACTTTTCACGCGATACTCTCGGGACGAACACCTGAATGTTCAGGCATACTCAAGGTACAGTTTCAAGGCATGTGCCCGTGACTCATTTCTTGAGCACCGATGCCGCAGGTGACATAGAAATATGGGGTAAACCACGGTCGAGTTAACTCATCATATGGAAATCCGTACGCCAAACTGATCGATGACAGCATAACGCAAGTATCCGAGTCGAGTCGAGTCGATCCGCAGACTCTAGTGGCAAGTTCGCTCAGGTTCCATGTCGACCAAAAGAGGTCATTTGCGGTAACGGAGTCGTGCTATCCTCAACGATCTGGTCCGCATCGTTGAGTATCATAGATTCAAGATCTAAATTCCTTATGCCTGGCGAAGGACCGCGTCCACTTTGGCTAGTTCCCCGCATGACGCTGCGTCAGAAGTTGAACAACATGGTACTAATGGTGGGTACTTGGGAGGATACCGGTCCCCCCTCGTGGGTTCGAAACCGTTCCCGTCCCCCCGACCTGACCCTCACATTCAGAGAGGGACGCCCGATAGGAGCGAGACATTGACGATGACCCAACAGCTTCTCCTACACACACGAATGTAACTCTGGACGTCGCTCGCGAAGCCCAGGGTCGTCATACTGTCCAAAAAACCAGTCGTCCACATAACAAGACATCCACAGGTTCGATACTGATCGCAAATAGCAGATGTATAAGAAGAGACATTAGATACATAAACACGAGGCAACGATACAACGATCCAAACCTGACATGGACTAGGCACCGATATGTACATACAGAATCCGCTGATCGAGCGGGACAATACCAACCAATGAGTTCATCGTCCTCTGTAGCGCCAATGCCGCTCGAGTGTGATCCAGCCGACCACATCCATCCAACATATTCTCGTAAAACTTGGTTGTGATCTTGTTCGTGTCTGCGTCGTCCACCGCCCACATCGTCCCAATCACAGATCGGAACCCTGCGAACTGCATCGCCGACGCCAAGTGGATCACTTCGTCTGGACTCTCCTCGTCTCCGACCGTCGTATGACAAGCAGACAAGTATGCAAACTCCGGGTTCTCCAACTCGCATCCCATGATCCGTTCCACGGTAAACCGGCCGTCGTAGAGACCAAATGCAGAGTCAAATGGTTGCTTCCTGTTTGGGATACCGTGGCAGGCAAAGTGAACCCACTCGCTCGTCCTTAGCTCCTTCGAGACTTGGGACACACTCGATTCGGGACCATCAAGGCGGATGAACGTTGCGAGACCCTGAATACGCTCAGCGATGGTAGCAAGTTCGCTGCCGACGGAGAAAAGCTCGCTTTCGCCTTTGGCATTCGCTTGACCCACAGCAAGGAAATGTTTCTCCTCGTGAATCAAAGTCGTCGCTGATGGGTGATTCCGTCTCGCACGGATGAGGGCAGTCAACGTGGGAGTGTAAGACGAGATGTACAAATGGGAAAAACCCCTTTGGCCGTTCCGGTACGGATCAGCTGCGTGCAATGGTAGAAGGCAGAATTCGGCAGTGGGACACCACCAGATACGTGAGCCGGGTGGGACTGTTGTCTGAAGAAAATCAGCGATCGGCGAGACGACCTCATCCCAAAGGATTCGCAGGAAGCGAGCAAGATCTCTCCCCATGTCCATTGTCTTTGCATCCAAAGTCAAGGACTGGAGGTCCAATGACAGGTCCTGGACACGGGATTTTGTGATCTTCAATGGGATATGAACCGGATCTCTGTCAAAAAAGACAACGAGTGCATCGCACGAATACTGGCTAGCATTCACGATGATCAGAGGTCCCCCACTGGCAGCGTGCTGGAGTTCGGAGAAGGAAGAGGGGAGGAATCGAGCGAGACCGGGTAATGTGCGAATTTGAGTGATTGCAGATTGCAGATCAACATAAAGACCGCACAGCTTGTTGTGCTGATCTGGACCTTGTGAGTGAATCGAATCGTGTATTTCTGATGAGAGTCGAGTAAACTGGTGTGCAAGGGACTGTCCTTCCTGGCCCGACACGATGACATCTGCAAGAGGGGAACGGAGACGAGCAATCAGAGTCCAGAATACACCGCGACCTTGCTCGAGAAGCTCGACCGATTTTTTTGCATGGTGATCGCGGAGACAAGCGGAAAAAGCATCGATTGCTAGGGATGAAGCGAGGTCCTTGACAGTGTGGTGATGTTTGGGTAGGGATGGTAAAATGGCGAGATGCTGAACAAGTAGTCGAAGAGATGTTTCGTATGCGAGAAGGACTGTGGGATGGCGGAAATCCTCGGCTTCCGTGATCCATTGCTTCGCTGCAGAAAGATCCTCTGGCGAGAGCGTTTGTGAGATATCTGACAACTTGGTGTAGAGACTGAATAGATCCTCTCTGTCCTTCAACTCTTTCGACTGTGCGAAGCGAACACGGAGACAATATGCAAGTTGACGTAATGACCATGATCGGTCAGGATGGCCAGGTGTACGAAGGTCGAGGGATTGTCTCCCGAGGATGATGGCCTCATTGAGGTCTGTCATATCTCCGAGGCGGTCGTAACGAGTGGAGAGATAGACTGCGACACTGCCCAGCGATATTGATCGATCCGGGTGCCCTGACGGGCGAAGGTCAAGGGCTTGTCTCGCGAGGATGAGGGCCTCATTGAGATGCGACATATCTCCAAGTTGGTCGTAACAGATGTGGAGATAATGTGCGACGTTTTCCAATGACGTTGATCGATCCGGGTGCCCTGACGGACGAAGGTCGAGGGCTTGTCTCCCGAGGATGATGGCCTCATTGAGGTCCGTCATATCTTCAAGGCGATCATAACGGCGGGCGAGATAATCTGCGACATTGTGCAACGACGTTGATCGATGCGGGTGCCCCGGCGGGTGAAGGTCGAGGGCTTGTCTCCCGAGGATGATGGCCTCATTGAGGTCCGTCATATCTCCAAGCCGCTTGTAACGATTGAAGAGACAGAGTGCGACACTGCCCAACGACATTGATCGATCCAGGTGCCCTGACGGATGAAGGTCGAGGGCTTGTCTCCCCAGGACGATGGCCTCATTGAGGTCCGTAATATCTCCAAGGCGGTTGTAACAGGTGTAGAGATAGACTGCGACACTGCCCAACGACATTGATCGATCCGTGTGCCCTGACGGGCGAAGATCGAGGGCTTGTCTCGCGAGGATGGTGGCCTCATTGAGGTCCGTCATATCTCCAAGGCGGTTGTAACGATCGGAGAAATAACTTGCGAGATTGTTCAACGACGTTGATCGTTCTGGGTGCCCTGACGGACGAAGGTCGAGGGCTTGTCTCGCCAGGATGATGGCCTCATTGAGGTCCGTCATATCTCCAAGCTGGTTGTAACGAGTGGAGAGATAGACTGCGACATCGTTCAACGATGTTGATCGTTCCGGGTGCCCTGACGGGCGAAGGTCGAGGGCTTGTCTCGCGAGGATGATGGCGTCATCTAGGTCCGTCACATCTCCAAGCTGGTCGTAACGAGTAGAAAGATTGCTTGCGACATTGCTCAGCGACGTTGAACGATTTGGGTGCCCTTCTGGGCAAAGCTCCAGTGCCTCTCTGCCATAGATAACTGCTTCCTCAATGTCCTCCACCGCTCCTAGATGGTTGTAACGACCCCAGAGATGATCACCAAGCTGAGTCAGTGAGCCCCATCGTTCGTCGTGACCGGGTGGGCAACGGTCCAGTGCTTGGCGATCAAGGACTATTGCCTCGCTGATGTGGCCTGTCCCGGCCCCTTGCTCAAACTTGGCGAATGTTGACTCCGCTCGTGCAAGTATCTGATCGACTGAAACAGTCGCCTCTCTAGTGGAGTCACTCTGGCCCCCTTTCTCATGCTTGGTAAAACGAGACTTTGCTCGAGACCACCACTGATTGGCTGACGTGAATGTTATTTCACTGAGGCTCTTCTCGCAGACAAAACAGTGAAATAAGCACCTTTTGATTTCATCTTGTTTCACCGAAGGTTGGGATGGCGGGGGAGGGCACTAGACAGTGGACAGAAGAAAGTGAGAATCCTGTGAATCAAAGAATGTGCGGTGCCGCAGACTGGTCATGCGAATGGGATCCCAATCCGGAAGGCGAGGTGGGAAGACCCGAAAGGGTAGCCTTCGGAAATCGGCGAACCCACCGAACGACGACGATTGTCGGCTTCATCGAGGGCAGCGTGTTGCAACTGCCATGCGCTCTCGTTCCACCGAGAGTGCATGACGGTTACCACTCGTTTTCACCCCGTTCTCTCGCTCTTTCACTCCTGGTCGAGAGTCCCAGGCTTGTACTCTCCCTCTCCCTCGCCCATACGGAAGTGATGATGGTACAACGGCGTGCCATCCCGACGAGATGACAAGGACGACGTCCTTACCCCGGGCCGCATCCATCCTCGTCTCCAACTCCCCATCCCCATCCATGTCCCCGTTCTCCCCCCGTCCTCTCGCCCCAGCGTGATGACGACTCCGTCGACTCGACGACATCGTCGTCCTTACCACCACTGTCCTCATCCCCAACTCCCCATCCACATCCCTGTCCCCATCCCCCCCTGTCCTCTCGCCCCAGCGTGCAGAAGAGACCACACAACGTGCGCGATTGTGCGCGTTGTGCAGTCACTCCTGCACTCCGAAACACTGCCACTCGTCACCGCCACGCACGCCACGGGCAGCGTCGGAAATAGGTGGCTTGAGTTCGAAAATCGTCGACCGATTTCCCCTGCTGCCCAATGTACTGCCAGGAGGCTGTTCGCACAGCCCAAGGTATATCCTGGCAGGGACTCCTCGCAACACTTTTTTGTTAGTCAGGTCAAAAGGGCCTTGGCTAAAACGACGACGACGACAAAAAAAACAGTATCGTTGACAGATCGAAATTGAAAAACCAGCGCCTCCACTCTATACATGACTTCTACCTCGTCATACCGCCCCGGGTTCTCCTACGGGTTTTTCGAATGAATATTCTTGAGTGCGTTCCGGAAATGTCGCTGGATCATGTCCGGAAACGCGACACCTTCGATTCATCGCGATGGGTGCAGGTACGAAGCTGAAGACGACTCGGAGGGTGTCGATTGAGGACCTGACGAGCGAGACGATGAATTTTGGAGCGACCTGTGACAATGTCAGAAACTCGTCAGCATCAAGAGACTGTAGAGAGAAGATAGACCCACAGCAACTGCCCCGCGATTAAAGTAATACAGATATCGATCGAGCGTATCACAGTATATCTGAACAGTGACGATCTCTTCCGTCGCCGAATGTGCGATCCGCAATGACTTTTGCAGACATTCTAGCACCCGGTTTCTGTCCTGGTATGGGTACTGCCGACAACCCGTGAGTCACGATCGACAGCGCGAATGCACAAACCGATACTCACCGCCTTAGCAGCCTCCCCATTCTCCTCATCCTTGCCCCCCTCCTTCCCTCCCCCTCCCCCTCCGAGTCCCCCATCTCCTTCCACCTCCACTGCTGCCTCCTGGCACCATAAATGACTTGCAGCATGTACCGCCGTCGCCTGATCCGGCTTCTTCAACAGATTGGCCCCATGAAACGCAACGTGTCATATCCGCCCACCTCGAACACCTTTGCGCACTTGCAACGTCCCGATGATCAACGTGATCGCAGCTAACTGTGCTCGGCTCCCCGACATCGAATCTTCGTACACCGAAAACGCTTGGACGTACAGGTCGTACGCGAGGTTTTCGAACCCGGAGCCATATTTGGAGGCGATTTGGGCCGCGAGGAGGAATAGACAGAGTCGACATGTATTGCGAGGATGGAGGTGTATCCGCGCACAAACTTGAGGATCGTGGTCGCTTTCGATTTCCAGTCGTCTTCCTATTCGTTGTCGAGGTTAAGAATGATGTACATAGGAAAGTGCGATCTCACCAAATGTTCACGAATCTTGTACCGCCGACAGAGCTTGATGGTAAAAATTATGAGCGCAGGGAACGTATACGGATGACGCAACGCAGCGAGGGCTCACCCGGAATCGGTCCCGACGGGCAGGTGATCACGAGGCAGAGGGGGACGATGTTTCCACCGTACTCAACTAGTTAGCAGACATGTGCGAAATGTATGTGCCGTAAAGGTAGTTTGAGAGATGTCGGAGGGTGTCAGAGATGACGATGTCTTGCGACACCTGTGGTCAGAGGAATTCGAGAGGGCTCGACATGTGTACTGAGTCACAGAGTTCGTAATATTGCTTTGGTGGGAGTGACGACGTCAGCAATTCGCCGAGCATGAGACTGGCACTCTTAAGCGCGTCCATGATCTCATTGTTGTCCTAGTAAAAGAAGGCCGTCAGCGATGATGGCTCCGAGGGCGAATTCGGTGCCGTCGCCAAGGACGCACGAGATGGTGCTTCATCTCGCCGACCTAAATATTTATGGTTTCCAGGGACTCGCTGAGGAGTTTTCCTTCTTCTTCGACGGTGGTGGTGGTGGTGGTGGTGGTGGTTGTCGTTCGGGTGAGCTGCGCATAGTGTTTTAGTCTACGCGTGGGGACGCTCCTGCTTGTCCACTTGGCTGTCATGTATCCATGCCTGCATCACTCACTCCGGCAGGCGTTGTATGATAGCGTTCATTTCGATTACTGTACTATAGATACTCATGATGGAATCGCTTTTAACGTTAACGTTTAACCTGTCCATTGTGTGAGGCGGGTGACGGACCTGCTGCGATCTGGTATATCCAAAGGGGTCATCTGTTTTTCCGTATGTGTTGTGTAAGGGGACAGGCCTCAACAAAAATCAATGGTTTGAGTTGGGAAATCTTGAATTGAGTCCCTCAGCTCGTCGAGCGGTGTTGCAGTTTATACACCTAGGGGCTAGATTGGATTGGTTAAATCGGCACAGCCACTGAACCCGATTTGGTATTTAGGAGCGTTGACCTGGTGGTACTCAGTAACTCGACCAGAGCATCCACGATCTCTGCAGTAGTCGCTCTGAATAGCTTTATATTTTCTCTTATTACGTGCTTACATCTTTATTTCTTCTCTCTGCTTGTCTTCCTCCAATACCCACAACACGATGGACGCCGTTCGAGATTTTGCTGGCATGCAGATCGACCGCTACATCCTATCCTCCACCATCGGCGCCGGCGGAGGTGGAACAGTATACCAGGCTGTGGAAGTATCCACGGAGGACTCCCCCGCTCTTGCCGTCAAGGTTGTGCGAGAGAGCATTTATCCTTGGCGCCGCGACCAACAAGTCGCAGAGATCCGCAATCAAAACGCGGTAGCTCGTTGTGCGAACGTACTCCGGCTTCTCGACGTTTTCCAAAGCGAAGGATACTATTTCTTCGTCATGCCACTCTGCAAGATCGACATGCATCAAGCGATTTGGAAACGAAGGGTGTACTGGAAGAACGACACCCTCATTAAGAAAGTGTTCATGGACGTACTCAACGGCGTCCTTGGTTGTCACATGAATGGAATATTCCACCGCGATCTCAAGCCAGAGAACATTCTGTGTGACGCAAATGGCACGAGTGTTCAGATCGCTGACTTCGGGTTGTCCACGAACCACCGTGTGTGCGACGACGGCCCGTGTGGCACACCCGCCTATATCGGTCCAGGTAAGTCACTCATCATGAATCACAATACTGGTTAAACTGACCCGCCTCAAGACTGCTGGGTTGAGAGGGGGGTTTATTACTTTGGCGACCTTGCAGATGTCTGGGCCCTAGGCGTCATTTTATTCAACATGGTGACCTGCCACTTCCCATGGAACGAAGCCCGACCGGCCGACAAGGAATTCCAGGCATTTCTGTCTGACGACAACTATCTTTTGCGGAAGTATCCGATTTCAGCGCCTTTGAATGCGCTATTGCGTCAGATTTGGGACCCGAACCCATCGAGGCGGGTATCGGTCACCGAAATCCAGCGCAAGATTATGCTGATGGATACATTTTACAAACCTGATTTTCCATCAAGGAATGCCCGATCGCCGTTGTCGATGGTGGTAGTACCGGCTGACACGTGAGTTCTTGGTGGACGTCCTTGGTTGAGCACGACGGATACTGATGTTTCGCGCAGTGAGCCGACACGTGTCGTCCCTGTGGAAGCAGCGAAGAAGCCCGGGGCGCTGTCCCGTATTCTAATGAATGTGATGGACGAAGGCACATTTGTCTTCTGTCCCATGATCGAACTGGAGACCTAGGGGCGACGAAACAGCAAATGCAAAGAGAAACTTGAGGAGTTTTAATCTTTCTATTTGCATTTGCAGTTCGAGGTGTCGGGAAGAATGCGCGCAGCGCATGCGGAACATATATTGCTGGTCAATTATTCATCGGATATACCACTCACGGAATCATTTGCTTTGGAATGTATAGCACCATAACGCTATTGCTAGTCAGTCATTCATCGGATATATCACTCACGAAATCATGTACTCTGGAATGTATAACATCATAGCGTTGCTTAAACCTGTATGATATTTGGTCAATCACTCATCGGATATATCACTCACGGAATCATGTACTTTGGAAATGTATAACATTGTAACGCTGCTTAAACCTAAATGATGACATTGTGTGAGATGTGATTGTACAACTGAGAGAAATAGTCAGCTCGCTGTTCTAGCTACAATTGGAAATTTTTGAAAAAGGGGTGAGTTACCCAAAATGGAATGCGACATGTGGAAAGCGAAATCTGATGAAGGTAAACCTACCGAGTAAATGATCGACCACGCAGTGCTTGCAATATTGTTGGAAGCACTACTTCTCATCTCCCGATCGTCGTCATACTATTGCAAGGTATGTTCGAAGATACGGTTCAGAATTGACATGTGACAACTCACGTTATGAAACTCATCAACCCAGCATTCCTCGGTGTGCCACGGCCTCGTTTATTTCCGCAACAAATATCCGAATGGAAATATGCATCTGGGCTAGCCGCTAACCATGGTGGCTGGTACGAATGCCACCTGTGAGAATTACATGGCTGGTCGGTCAGCCGCTGCTTAGACTTGTTCATATGCGACGTCAGCTACAGCATCGTTCTCTCTATCCATACTATACCTGCACCGATGATCGACTACATCATCAACGCCAACCTTACTCGCAAGACCGAGAATATGCCACTCTTCGTACGTCCTCCGCGTTCCACTTTGATGGACTTCTTCAGCTGAGCCGACTCGGAACCTTAGGCGATGGCGGGATCATGCCCTTTCGTGGTCTGTAGCCTCGATTCTAAGCGGCGGCATGCTCCAACCGGAAGGCACAGTACAAGGCCTCCGGTCACGAAGAAAGGATCGTCTATTCCTCGGGGAGCACCGACCCAGCCGCGACTTGGTTCTCGACCCACTATCGTTTCGAAGGTGGAATCGCGCCGCAGAACGAACAAGACCACAGAGGTGCGGAAACTGTCATGCTTGCCTAGAGTTCCGTCTGAATGTGTCGAGCCAGGGTGTGTCCAAGAAGACCGTTGGCTCCAAGCCGTTGGAGACCGTACAGAAATCGGAGGATCGCAAGATGATGATGAACGGACGCCCGGCATCTACGCGCTCGACCCAAGTGAAGATTGGGAGCGAAGGCCTGCCTCGACCTGGTTGCGTTCCGGGCTTCCGCGCCAATCAATCTTCGCTGGGCGTCAAAGCAGCTGACAAGGGCCGTACAGTCGGGGGGGCCACTACCCGCGGATCGAACAGGACCACAGAGGTGCGGAAACCG
>JBBPPA010000582.1:0-19630 GCA_038091735.1 Leccinum pellstonianum | reverse complement strand
TCGACAGTAGCTTTTACTAGACAATAATACACGTGCTACAAAGCCTACAATTGGCTACGGTAGAATTGCCTCAAGTCGAAGCTACTATATATTAGGGACTACTCGACAGCGACTACATTAACTACTCAGACTATATTGTACTATATATATTTTTTGTTTTTGCAGATCAGTGTGTGCTGCCAAGAGTTGTTGTCAAGTAGGTAGTAAGGTTGATACAAGTAAGGTACAAGTAAGAATGCCAGCTATTGTGTGAAGGACAACAGTGATCACAACTAGTTGGCAAGGCACAAACATAAGTAGGGCTTATGGGTGGTTGCTTGTGGGGAGGTCGTGTCAATGAACAAGACAAGGATTAATTTAGGGCTATCTGCAACAAGTTGGTGTAGAGAAAATATAGTATATGTTACTTATGAAAAGAAAAGTCTACTAATGGGACATGCTGTGACGGCCCACATATTAGTCGACAAAATACTTACACTTCTGAGGAGTCTTCCTGTATTTTTGGCGATCTGATGTGGCAGCATGCAAGTTTGCCAAATTGCCAATTAAGACCTAGCATTAGTAGTTAGCTTACAATAACAACAAAAAATTACCTTGTCCATTGCTTCAGGCTGATGGTGAGCATCCGCTTGCTGGTGTGCTCTTGTGTCAGCCTGCTCGACCACAGCCCAGCAGTGGCTTGTGCTGCTCTGGTTGCTCCCTCGGCCACAATGGCAGCTTCAAGTTGCTGAGCTGAAGTACTTGCTCCCCCAGCCAGAGGCTCTGGTCACTCCCTTGGCTAAATGGTGGCTCGCCAGGCTGAGATACTGGCTTCCCAAGCATCATCTTGAACATCTCTGATCTAAATGAAAGTTAGCAAGGTAAACAAATAAAATTTAGCATACTGACATAATCTATTACCTCCTGTTGGAGTTCCGTTATTGTTGGGGTAATTGTTTCAGCATTGATGATTTCTTGACCACTGGCAAGGCCATCAATTACCAGCAGTGAGGTGCTTAAAGAGACAGAACATCGGTGAATTATTTTTATATTATAAAATAGTAGAAATTACTGTGACTAGTGTCACGTTGATTAAAAAGCCACCACCTACTAGTACAATGTGTCAAGCATCTGTGTTAAAATTAAACTCCAAATCAATGAACTTACGGGATAATTAAGTCCTTGTCATTGAACATTGTGAAAGTATGGCACACAATGTGCATAATGGGAGAGATTTGTGGAAAAGATTGGACCAAGACCAGGAAAAAAAAAACCTGATTTTTTGGGTCCAGTCTAGTTTAGTCTGACATTCTTTCTATGTGGCTGATGTACTGAAAGCTACTTTCGACTCTAAGACCCCCAGCCACATTTTTCTAATGTAATTTAATGAGGCTACTGTTGAGATATCATCATCATAAAAGAGTAGGTCATAATAGACTAAGTTGGTCATGAACATCTATTTTGAAAAAATTAAAATTATAAGTCCTTGCTAGCATGGGAGTGGTGCTTAGCAGTGGCTGTACCAAGTCAGGGGCAGATAACATGACTTTCATTTTCACTATGAATCACGTAATTTTATCCATAGCTGGCCACACTATCTGGGTTATATGTCATTGTTGATGGCATATTCTTCAAAAATGTCAAAACATGGTCAGAAAAAAATGGAAAAAAATGGAAAATTAGGGTAAATTGTACATTATACTACTAAATAGGAGGCAACATTTTATCCTTGGTCCTGACTGGTTGTTCCAGTTTGCACTGGTCTTTTAATGTTTTGAAATGAAAAGACCAAGACTAAGCAGGACCAAGTGTACTGGATCAGTTTCAGTCTTTTTGCAGTATTAAGACCAGACTTGAAATCACTAGATGTACCATCTTGTCCAATGGCAGAGATGATGTTCAAACTATTTGAGTTTTTCCAATAGTATTCTCTATGTTGCAGATTTTCTCTGTTGCGATCTTTGTATCTCAGCTAACTTAGTGCACCTATGCACTAACTTCTCTGGATACCACATAGGGTTTTGTGTGGGTATGAGGTACCCACAATGGGTATGGGGTAGGGGTACCATCAGGGTAGGGTAGAGGTCCAGCTCTTGATATCCTTGATACCCATGGGTAATGAATGGTATTTTTACAAACTTAGAGAAACTTAGAGATACAAATATGCATTTACTAGTCAGTAAAGAATTTTGATGCTAAGGGTACAGTGGGGTATATACCCATGGGTATTGGTGAGGGGTACCATATCCATACCCATACCCATGAATACTCTCACAGGGTAGGGGTAGGGATATCACCTCAGATACTCCAGGGTTTACCCACACAAAACCCTAAGATTCCCACACAGTTACACTTCTCTTCCTACTTCTCTTCCTTTCATCTTATCTTATTGCAAGTTAACTTAACTTATCTAGATGCTCTAGCATCTATCTCTCTTCTCATGGTCACATGACTTGACATCACTTCTGATGTCATACCCCTGCACCCTGCAGACTAGACTCTCTCACAATACATCATCATATCATTCAGTACTTATGCGTACACTTAGAGAAGGCACTGTACTCATGGTCCATTGTAAAGACAACAAGTTTGCCAAAGGGTCCTGGGTTATTGGCTAGTAGGTGTCAAGGGTTTGCCTGGCGATAGGCTCGTCCCTAAAGAGGTCCAGGGAGTTTGGAAAGTCTCATTGAGGAAGGAGAGGGCATTGAACAGGGGTCCGATGGTAGTCCGGAGGTACTAGAAGCAGCCCGGTCATAGTCCGGTATGACTGCCAGTGATGGTAGTCCAGTAGTGTCAGCGATGATGACTCGATCATGAAGGGAAGCTCCGTGATGAGCTTAGACATGAGGAAAGGCAATCAGAAAGTAGAAGATAACTTGTGGGATCCGTAGATTCTATTTTCCAACCAAGTATAAAGTCTTTGTAGTCCTGGGCATATCTCGAGACTGTCTAGCTACATCGGAATTAGGTATATGAAAATGTAAACAAAACAAAACATAAGTAAAAAGAAAAGGAAGGGAAGACTGAGAGTTGCCAGGTGGTATAATAGTAGTCCAGTACTACAGGACTACTGGTACTACTAAGAAACAGACCAGACTGAGTAAAGACAGACCAGTAATAGGTATGGATGATGAGGGGAGCATCTGGAATATGTGAAAAGAGAGAGCTATACACACAGTGAAGGCGAACTATGACAGCTATACAGCGTCTGGCACACCTAATCACTAAATACAAGCTAGGAGAGGATTGTGGTTGTCAGGGGGAATCCAACAAGAACAAGACTAGCTTGTTCTGTTGGCTGTATTCATGCTTATATACTTAGGCTACATGGTGTTGTAAATCACCATCACTGACCGACCGATCGTGGTCCGGAAGCACAGTCCGACCACAGTCCGGACATACCGACACTCGGACTAAGGTCAGGTGACCTACCCTCAGCCCTCATCCTCGATGTCACTACATTACCATGACGTTCCCACTATCATTTCATTATAACTCACTCCCTTACATCATTATGTAGACCTGAGGTCATTTAGAATGTATATATGTAATACCTCATGTAGTCCACATGTATGTAGAATAGTCCGGTTGTATAAATACTCGAGTCGGTCATAGCTGGTAGACCCAGCTTTGACCTCTTGAGCTTATTGCCAAAGTCGTTCGCTTTCATCATCCTTTTCATATCTTTCCAAGTGTCGCTGTCAGCCCCCGAGTGATAGACTGACAGTCCAACCGGACTTAGGTTTACTTCACATGGTCCATGCTACTTGGTATGTGTACTACATGAGGGAGGCACATGTACTGACGTAGTAGTTTTAGATGATGGCAAGCTGGGTCCAGCATGGGGTGGCTGTGTAGCTACTAGTGTACGAACATACTACGAACAGTGTACGAACATATTACAAACACCTTACAAACACTTGTGACACCATGAACAGACCGTGGGAAAAACGAACACTACTACGAACATACTACGAACAGTGTACGAACACTGTTCAGGCATTTTTCAAAGGTCTAAAGCACAGCATTCTGAGTATCTAGGAGTATGTTTAGGGTATATATAAGTATGTTACACATGGTGGCTAGGGCTAGTAGTGTCTAGGTTGTGATTAGGGGCGAAAATGGTATAATCTGTAACACACAGAGCCCTACTGGGCTCTACACCGTGCACCATCTAGCTAGGTATATAAAAAGTAGCACCTGTACTTCAATACCTCAGTCTAGTATTGTTTATCCCTTGTCTCATAGTCTCACACTACTAAGTCCTCTCAACGTGTGTCTACCCGACATTGCTACTCTATTCTCTCACTGTCTATCTTGTTCCCAGACAAGGTCTCTGCAACTCTAACACAGTGAGCACTGAGCACATAGTACCCCAATGCTAACAACTACATCCTTACTGTCCCTATACTCCTCTACGAGTCCTCTTCTAGGTGTTAGTTGTTTGTTAGGTTCTCTTGAGCCTGTTCTAGCATGCTCCTAGAGTTGGTGCTTAACATTCTCCACTGATGCCTTCAGATTATCCTTGTTATCAGTGTCTGTGAAGATGGAAAGAAAAAATTTCATTGCTTGAAAAAATTCTACATTTGGTTGTAATGGGCACTGTGATCTGTTTTGCAAGGATGCACCCATTGTTTTCTTCAAATAAGTACTCTCCTTCCTCCACAATTTGGTTTGCCCACTACTGCTGAACATCATCAGAAGATGCCCAAGTAGTCCCATCCTCCCAAACACCTAAGAAGTGAATGTTTCTTGGCTTCATAGCTAGCTTCAGTAGAATCCTCATTGAGAATACTCTTACTAGCATTGATTTCTCCTTGACATTGTATTCCAAGTATGTATTTTAAGTCTATCTGGTCACCAGCTTACACACCTTCATATCCACTACCACCACCTCTAATTCACATCTCTCTGCTGCCAACTCATCCACCTTTAACTTGCCTATTTTTGCCAGTTTATGTGCCTCCATCTCTCAATCAGTGTGCTCAGTCTTCAACTTACCTTACCCACTCCTACCTCCTAATAAGCCTATCCAGTGCCCATTTACCTGCCTTCACCTCCATCACCTCTACCTTCAACTTGTCTGTCTCTGGTACTAACTTTGCTATTAGTACCCCCAACTCCCACTACTTCCCCTACCCTTGATCCTATCAAACAGATCAAGAAATCACAAGGTGTTTCTCAGAGATCATGCATTTAATTATTTAATTCAAAGTTGAGTCTTAGTTCTGAAGTAATTGTCACCAGCACTTAAATACTAAGAATCTCTAGACTGGAAGGCAAAGAATTTCGAAGTAAACATCATCATTCAAGCAAAACTGGTTCTGAAGGCTGTGATGACTTCATTTTTATGTACTGTTGCTGATGAGATATCATAGTGAGAGTACCAGAAGGAGAATGATGGGATGGTGAGCAAGACAGAGTCCAATGATGAGGAGCATCAGCATATCAAGAAGAAAAAGAAAGGCACCCAGGCTCCGAAAGCGACTATCAGATATCGAGAAGAAACACGAGCCTATCAACAAAAACATCCAGGTGCATCACACTTGTTGGATATGTCACAAAAAACCTGAATGCAAGAGCGAGTTCTGCTTCATCTGATAATGCTGTTCATGGGGCAGCACATTTCTCTCACATTTGCAAAACTCAAGTGCTGGGCTTCAGAAATGGTGGCTGCTAATTTTGTACTATCCACAACATATGTGATACTGAACTACATTTCTAGCTCAAGGGTCCAAATATTGTGACATTAGAGGTACCACCATACCACCACCAATTCCAGATGGTTCCGGATGAGTTCCTTGGACAAACATCACTCCTTATGGATTAGCACCAGCAACTCAGTGAAAAAGCTAAAGCTGTGAATGTTGGTTCTACACCTGCAGTTTCTATCACACCATCTGCTCCTGCTGGGCCAGTTGTCAACTTCAATTTCCTGACACCAGAGCTCTTCCAGCTCTTCCAACTTCCAACTTGAAGAGCAGTGCATGCAGCTGCAACCTTCGACTGCTACAACAAATGAGACCATTGTAGCCCCCACTGGCACTCCTTCTCCTCACAGGCTGTTCTTGCCTCAACAGCTCGAGTTCATTGGTGCCCACATGACAATTTCAGAGTTTTGTAGCATCTACAATCTCTCTGATAAACTGGAGCAAAAATTGATCGCACACAGTTACATCCACCCACACTCTTTGTTTTGTGATAATTGAAGATTTGCAGTTAGTGTTTGAAAGTCCAGTCCTAGGACTGATAAAAGACCGCAACCGGACTGGACTTCAGTTGCAGTTGCCTCATTTCAAAATTCAAAGACTGATAAATATGTAGACTGAACCAGACCAAAATTTTGAAAAAGACTGGTCGCAACCGGTCGCAACCGATGTACAGCCACCCCCTATCATTCCTATAATTTTTGTGCATTTTTCCCACTATTTTTCATAATTTTCTGCCATCATCTCACATTTTTATCATAAATATAGAAGTTAAGTTGGTATCAATATGAAAATGGTTGGTGAGACATCAAATGACAATGATAATATCAATATTTAGTTGCTACATTATGATTTATTGATGTTACATATGATACATTTTACATATACACTACACACATTACAGCAATCTTAACATGCAAGTGCCAAATGACATGCAGTTTTAGAATATTCATATCTCCATGAGTTCCTAACTGAATTACAGAACAAAAATATGGAGCGGAAGCTAAGAGTCCGGTCTAAATTTGGGCCGCAACCGGTCTTCGAAAAGACCGGTTTTGACCACAACCGGACCGAAAAAGACCGAAAAGTCGTTTTTTTCGGTCTTGGTCTGGTTTTTTCCATATCAGGAAATTCCCAGGACCGGTTGCAGTCTGGTCTTTTCCAAAAAAGGCAAAAGACCGGACTAAACCGGACTTTCAAACACTATTTGCAGTCCATTGATCTTTTCAAAAGAGAGTTTGTGCAACTTCAGGACACAATCTCTCGCTGGTGCAAGATAGACACATACTAATGGATAATACAGAGGCTTGTTCTTGTATGATAGTCAGAAGTATCCTGGGCCTGCTGCCTGAGTGTTGGATGTAACTGTGTGCATCCTCTAACAATAAAGAGAGTTTCATACATGTCATAGAAAATCCCATCATTGGCTGCTAAGGCATCAGTGTTCCGTTGAATCCATGCCTTGATCTTTGAAAAAGCTTCTTCAATAGGATTGAAATCTGGTGAATATAGAGGAAGAAAAGCAAGTTGAATGCCTGTAGTCCATGGCTTCAACTTGCACACTGGGGCCCAGAAACTGTTGCAAAACTGACCATATCTCTCACAAAGAGCTTGGACTTCTTCTCCATGATGGATATGTGCATTGTCCATCACAAGGACACTATGAGAGTGGTGTCAGCTTCTATCCATGATGTACGAGCCATGAAACTGTCATACAACAAAATGCTCTAAAAAGGTGAGAAACTGCTCCCAGTACAGTGAACCCTCAATAACTTGGCCTGCAACTATTCCTTTGCATGACATTGCTGCCACAGCTGAAAGACAACGTCCTTGCATGAAGACACTTTTCATTGATGCTTGTCGACCCTTCTTTGCATGACCATAGTGTCAACACATTGTTACAAAGTCTGTTCATCTTTTCAGGTTTCATCAATGAAAACCAGCTGGTCATGCATGTATTGAGCGATGTGTCACATGTGATCAGCACAGAGATCTTCATTACACTCCTGGGCGATTTTCCAAAGCTTTTTAAGAGAGATGTTGGCATGGAGGAGCTCTACTAGGTGGATAGTTGTATAGTGTACAAATATGAAGTGATTTTGCTGCATGAGACTTGCAAGCTCATCAAGAAACCAGTTGGGCTAGTGTGGTGTTGCACGAGTTTGATCAGATAGTGATGGTCTTCAAGATGGTATGTTCTTGGTCACCCATGGAATCCATTGTACGGTCAGATAACATCACCTATTTCACAAAATCACTTTAGAATGCGATAGAAGGTATGACAAGAGAATCTGAGACAGTTGAGAATGTCAGAGATGGGTAGAAGTTCACATTGATAGAGTCAAAGAGCTGCATATTTGACGTCGGGTGAAATTTTGCGGTTAAGCATTGGATAGTAGGTAGCTATAACATAAAATTCTACTAAGTCCCGATATTGTTGTGTATTATTTTTCAAAGTTGCGAGTGCCAATGTTTGTGCACATTGCCGTAAGTTAAGGTTACAGACAAGTTATGTGACTGGATCTTCAAACACTATGTGCAGAATCCATTGTGTTGTGATCACTACTAATTACAGTTTACAGCCCACAAAAGCAACAGTTTGAAGGGCCTAGGAAGCTTGCTTCTGAGAAGCAGTCGATGGGAGGGCCTTCAAGTGTTCCTGCAACTGTTCCACCTCATTCCATTGTTTCTCAGGGACGACCACATAGACTTGGAACTTCTTCTGTAGCTTGGACTTCTTTGCACCCTTCTTGCCATCAACAAGGCATGCCTCATAGAAGTGTCCTGCACCTGTTGTGACCATTAGTGCTGAAAGGTTGATCTATTGCTTGTCCCACACAATGAATTCAGCCTTGTGCCAGGAATACTCTGGATAGTCAGTTTGATCAGAGGAACCACTGGCACTTGGACAGAGCAATCTCCACAAACTGCTAGGAATAGCTATGAGCATCAACATTGGGTTCCCCTTCATAAATGAACTATAGCATACAGTAAGTGACAATAAGTAGTTGTACAAAATACATATTTACCTAGTGTTTTAAAGTCCAGTCCTAGACTGGACAAAAAGACCACAACTGGACCAGACTTGCATTGGTTGTGACCGGACTGCGGTTGCTAGTCCCTACCGGTTTAAATTTTCATTGGTCCAGTTGTCTGTTTTTTTGGAATTTCAGAAAACCGGTCCAGAACTGGTCGCAACTGGTCTTCAGAGGACTGGTCATTGGTGCCCTAGGTACCCTATAGTGGCCGTATTGAAAATAGTCCATGTTTAGCCATGTTTCATCAATATACATTAGCAAAACCAGGATTTTGCCATAGTAGTCACAGCAGACATAGCAATTCATAGTTTACTCATAGTTTCCCATAGACTGTGGCAGAGTTGTCAAAGGCAAACATACTATAACAGGCTTTCAATTCATCTTGGAGTTTCATGACATACCAGATTACCAAAGACTTTGATTCTAAAACATGTAGTGAAAAACACTGGGTGACACTATTGGGATATTATGACACTCTATGAACACTATGAAAGTGCTGTCTACATAGACCCTCACTCACTATGGCAACTATGATACTAGACAGCTCTAGACAGCTCTGGACAGTAACATCTGGTTTTGCTGATAGGCTACCACTCAGAAATGCTCATATCTCGGCCGGATGTGGACGGTATAACAAGATTAGTGGCTCATATGAAAGCCCAGAGTGTCATCTACCTCCACTATAGCCATACCTAAGCCCCCCGGACTCCCGGCTACCGGTCATTGGTGGCTTTTGACTGGTCTAAGTGAAAACTGGTTCAAACTGGTCTGGACTGAGTTAGCAACCATTCCGGACTGGTTGCCATTAGTTTCTGTCTCGGTTGTGCACCTTTACTAATTGTAAAAGACTGGTTCCGGTTCAGTTGCCTCAAAATACCGAAAAAGACCAGATCAGACCGGACTTTAATATACTACTATCTATTGCTATGAGATATAGTAGACTGTGGCACACAGATTACACTTGAGCGCTAGCAAGGCTATGTTTAGATTAATCTGTACAAAATCAAACTTACTTGTATAGATCATCTACTTGGTTGAACTTTGTGGCAAGTTGGCAACACATCCCTCTCGGATGTGGCCCACTTGGATGAGCGAAGGACCATACAATTGATAGGCGGACATTCATCATCATCATCGGATGGGGTTAGAGGGCGCTTCAAAATATTTTCATGCCATCTGCTATAGCGAGATTTCGTGATCCCTATTGTTGATTCTTTGAGAGTGTCGAGAACCTCATCCCAGTCAAATAGTTGTTTCCAGTACAGGCCATTCCCAAATTGCTCTCAACCAATTCTCTACCTCCTGGTCTTGCGTGGACATGCCAGTTTGTGCAGTGGTGGAAGAATTTGGGAGTGTGCCCAATCCAGACGAGGGAACAATACTTTTGGTGTACATTGAAACAAGACTTCTCACTTCCAGCATCATTTTCTCAAGTAGCTTATCAACCGCTACGGTTGATCAGTGGGGATGAAGGGTCTGCAGTTGGAAATGAGTGACTATTTAAAGTAACGCGGAAAGGACTTACTGCTTCAGTGTATACATTACCATCTTTGTTATCGAGGTTGATTGGCTTGTTCGTGTTTGAATCCTGGAGCCAGAGCATGACGACAACGGACTCGATGTCAAACAGTGTGACACCATCGTGAGTGGCTGATAGAGGTGTCAGGGATGGAGGCAGGTAGCCAACATGACGCCTTTGCTGGCAGAGACATGTCAGCATGTGCTTTTGTAATCGACAATGTAACAAGCAGGAGTGAGTGATGAAATTTGACATTGTTCACCATGATCATGGCGAGCGCATCAGGGTGATCTTCAATAAGGCTCTTCAACTTCTCTTTTTCATGGGCCTCTGTCTCTGAAAATGCACACTCGACAAAAAGAAATTGTTGGGGAATCTGTAGGTAGGGATCTCCTCCTCCAGTAGCAAATATAGTGAGATAGATGTCTGGGATAGAGTTGCTGTTCTGCTCTTCAATGATTGTATTGTGATGATATCTGATCACGACCTTGTAGTTTCTGTATTGGAGGGGGATGGAGGATACAGAAGCCTTGAGCACGAAACCGATGTGACCAAGTGGCGCTTCATGGACTCCACTCAGGCTTGGCATTGTGACAACAAGTTTCTCTAGTTTACGGAAATAAGCGAGGCTACTCAGTAGGATGCGGATAGGTCAGATTTGCTGATACTAATGTACATCGTACATCGTGGTCCGTTCATATTCATCCTCTATCTTTTGATCAATATATGCATATTCTACCACACAAATCCCTTCAAATGACATCTGCCATAGTGAATTATATGTGCATGAGTAAATAACTTGGCTGATTTAGATAGTGTTTCGAAGTCCAGACTACTGGAATATTTCAACCTGCTGATGTTGGTCTCGACTCTCAACCGTCTTATTAAGCATTGTCTCAGGCAGCACCAGACTGAACATCCAATGTTACGATTGTTTCCTGAGTTCTCGCTATGTCTTTTCTCTCTCTCTTTTTCCTTTGCCTTTGCTAATCGCCTTTACTTCATCTTCATATTGTATCATAGATCTCAGGCAATTTCATGTCGTATTCCACGTCATTGATGATCCAACCTTCCCCTATCCTTGTTCCTTGTCTGTCCTATCTTCATTTCGATTCCTTCCTATCTTCATTTCGATTCCTTCCTATCTTTGTTCTGATCCTGTGACTCATGATGGCATCATTACTTCATCATTTATCTGTCATCCTTCGATCATTGTATAATTAATCAGGCTCCGCAGCTTCTTACTCATCCATACTGCGGATGACTCACTCCTTCCTCGTGATTCCATCGCCTTCCATCACAGTAGTACTCAAAGAACTGTCTTGTTACTTTGTAACCCTAAGCTAGAGCTACTTGGAATATCACCTTGTTCTCAGCACTCCACTCGGTGTGCTGACATTGACTCAGACCTTTGGATGCATGTGCCTCAACATTGTGGAAGCATGTATGCTTGCATGACCATTGCTCAACCCCCAAGTTCCAACTCAACCTATTCCTCACCTTTCCATGCACAAATGCAAACATGAATGCTAACTTCATGTTCTCATTCGCGTCTGCCTCTGCCTCACCCCTCGTTCAAATAGCAGTATCTTACTGCGGATGACTCACTACTTTGTCATCCTTCTTTGACGTTCTATAGAGTTCTATCTCTATTTCCCTTTTATAGGAGACATACATACATAGATACAAACATCTCTGTATCGTATATAAACCTGGAGCATTCGCTCTAGGATAATAACGAGTCTTCAACTTATTCTTCCATCACTCTCACACATAAGCTCTTGCTCGAGGCACTACCCTCTCGCAATACCTTTATCCTTGTTCGTTCCCTCAGGACTATCTAACAGTGAGTATCTCCCACTGTTCTCTTTGTTCCCTAGGCTACTGCGCTCCACAATCGAGTCTTGCTATCTCGATAGGTTATGAGCCCTGAGCTCTACTAGCCTTTTTCATTATACAAAGAACGTCGAGGCATTTGCCGTCTTTTGATATCACGATGCTCTCCCCTCGACAAATAGTCCGCTGGGCAACTGGTTTTCTAAGCCAAATAATTGGAACTTTAGCATCCATTTATCTTCTCTTAATGAGAGATACCCGTCCTATCATGGACGGAGACCGAGCCCTTTGGGTTTATCCCCAAGGAGAACGACTCTCAATGAACCATATCGGTGATTTGAATCGTTTTAATCTTTGGCTTTGTGCCTCAGTACCTCTCTCGGATTTGAACTACGAGCTAATGATTGATTTCAAGATCATAACCCCCAACTTAAACGTCGAGGAGAATCAACTTCGAGACCCTTTGGAAGCTTCACAACAAGCTTCTGAGGCCATTACTCTTAACAGGCCTCCACCACCTCCTTACGTGGGTCACGCTCCTAGTTCACCTCCAACCTCGGTTTCTCCCATACCGGTTCCTGTTCCTTCTGCTCCCCTCCATCTTCCTTGTCCGATCTGCAATTATCCTCTCCAACAAGGGGAAAGTTGTAATCGCAGTCATCGCCAACACGCCTACACTACTGTAGTTCGTCGCGGTACTACTCCCTCTCCAGAACGCTCCAACACTCCCATCTCCCAACGTCCTTTCACTCTATTCCGTCGTCATGGCTCGAGTTACAGGTGGCAGGTCGCGTCGTCTCAGATCTCCACCCCACCATCGCGACAGCTTCGCGATGGGCAAACTGATCAGGCCCCTCGAGGTTGGAGACGTCGTCGTGCTAGACGTGGCAATCCGCCAGCGCACCAGCCTGACGTTCCCCGAACGCCCTCTCCTTTCCGAAGAGACGGTCCCTTCATCCCGGATCATGGGTCCCGCCGAGGTCGTAATCGACGAACTCGATCCCTTCATCCAGGTGAATCATCCTCTGCTCCCTCCAGTTCCGCTTCATACTTTGAGGCACCTTCCACACTCTGATGTGGGCCGACGTGCTATTTCCTTTAGAATTAACACGATCGAGACTGGAGGTTTGCATCCTATAAACTCATGGATGTACACTGGATTATACGAAACCATAGGCTCTGCCTATGAGGGTGCGGGATTTGCTTTCCCCACCTTGGTGAACGACTGGACACCTCCTTGTTTCGTTCATCATCAGGGATTCGAGATTCTCAATCGGAATCAGTTCTTGCCATGTAACGCCAACATGTTAGAAAGATCGTTGCAACCCAACAGAGTCGCCTTTCCCAATCCTTACCCTCATCATCCTCTAACCCAGGCTGACTGGAATCGACAGTTTGATCGGTTCCATCATCAGATCTTCTCGCAGCTTCAAACTCCTGAAGCTAGACGCATTCGTCGTTTACAACGACAGATCAAAGCCGCCTCGAATGTCGAACTTCAAGGCATATATAGAGGCTTTGCACGAGAATCTGGACGACTCAGATCGGGAAAGACTTACAACTAAGTTCGACAAGAACGAAGTTTTCATACAATGTTTGGACATTTTATTTCATTCTTCTCTTCCTATTTCCTTTCCTCTTCCTTATTCCATTGAACTACCATATATCCAAGATTACTTCGATGGTGATCCTTGTGCTTTCGAAGCATGTGCAATAGATGAATGCACGGTAGTTTTTCCTTACATCTCACATGATAGCCCAGATATGATCCTTCATACAGGATTACTCTACGACGATACCATGCCAAACCCTCATTATTTTGAGGAGACTTATTTTGCGCATTTGGAACGTCTAGAGATTGAATCATATACTGGAGATACCCTTTACTATCATAGACGATCAAAGGAATGGTATTCTGGACATTATGAACCAATACCAACAAAGGAAGAAAGACGGAACTTATGGACGCAGAAGAATATGGGAGGACACTCTTGGAGACGTTTACTGCGACAAGAGTATTTGACGAAGAAATGGGGACATAGGAAAGATAACTCAGACATTGCCGTCTCTGCGACGCAAAGTCCAAGTCTGTCTGCAACCACTTCGAGGACAGGAACTCCTACTCTTTCTTCTGACATCGAATTTCTTTTTAAAAATACTTTTGCTGACGACGCTTTTGAAGATCTCCTCCCACATTCAATCAAATGGCACCCACTTTAACTTCCTCCGAAGTCAAAATCGACTCTTCTCTTCTTTCCAGAATTCCCCAGCTTCTGAAACAAAAGAACTATCCTACTTGGGCAGCTCGTGTTCGCAACACCCTCTCTGCTTATGGACTCTGGCAGTTCATATCTGGAGACCTGCTCTATGCAGGCTTCACCACAACTGGTAATGACCTTTTGCAGGATCAGAGATACTGGAAAGCGCTTGACTCGCGATGTACTGGTGTTATTGCGTCCACTTTGGACGATTCAGATCTCGCCTTGGTATCTTATGACTATCCAAGTGCTGCTTGCGAGTCCCGTGCGAAAGCAATCTGGGACAAGCTACTAGGTCTATACTCCACAGGGGGTATCTCAGGTCGCTTCTTCCTTCTCCATGAAATCATCGAGAAGAGAATCTCACCAAAGACAGCGGCGGAGGATTTGTCCTCCATTACCTCCTCTTTCCAGCAGCTCTCTGCCGCTGGATTAGACCTACCTGAATCGTTCAGAGCTATGCTCACCCTCACGCTCCTTCCCTCCAACTACCATCCTCTTCGGTCCACCATCGTTCATTCCGTGACCGATGAGAACAACTTCACCATGGACACCATATCGAAGATGGTCTTGAATGAGATCAACCTTCGTCGGTCCACCACTGCACCCCTCACATCGAGGATCAGTGAGACTAGAGCTGGACCCTCTCGTCCACCTCCTTCCCAGAACCAGTCACAGGTTAACAGGACGACTGTTATTCGTCGCGGTCCGCCACAAGCCAATTGGGCGGATCAGAACAATGGTCAGAACAGAGGAAACTCCTCTGGCCATCCGACGAACTCTGGTGGTACTCCTTACCATCAGAAGAAATGGACTAACAAGTCCAAACATCCTGGTAAGAACCAGAAACGCGACTGGTATGCTGATCGGAAGAAGGGCAAGGCTCCTGCTAGAGCCAATGAGGTTGAGATGGATGGTTTCGTTAACCATGTTGAAGGAGAAGCGGATTTACCGATGGACGATGAAAATATCGCTCCAGTCGAGGAAATGCAGGTTGAACCTGCTATCTCATGGGGAGATGAGGATACTGGGATGGATATGGTGGGGCCTTCACAGCCCTTTCAACGGAGCTTCTTCAGCGAGAGTCCCTTCTGAAGCAAGTGTCGTACCTATCCAGGGACAGAAGAAGAAGAAGAAAGCGAAAATTACCATCTCGCTTGGAGGTTTAGTTTCTAGCCAGTCTTTTGGCTCCATTGATTATCTCGTAGATGCTGCCGCTTCTCTACCTACTGAGTCGGTTTTACCACCAGTAGAGGCCCCACAAGGCTTTCACAATTACGAACCTAGAGAGTATCTTCCGGACCCGTTTCACACGGAGATGTTAAATTCTGGATTAGATAGCGAGCAGGCAATACTACTTGATTACTTTTATTTGAGTGCTTTTGCACTTGGGGGGAATTCTGCCGATGACTTTGCCCGCAATCACTGGATGATAGACAGTGGTTGTACTGACCATCTCAGTCCTTACCTTGATGACTTCGCTCATCTTGACGACACTGTTTGATATGCAGTTGTCGCGAATGGTCAGAAGGTTCTTCTTCATGGACCTGGCAAAATCATCGTGCGTCAGCAAAGCTTACCTTCGATTGTCTTAGAAGGTGTTTGGTATGCTCCGAAGGCGACTCATCGTCTCCTCTCGGTACCAACGCTAACAGCTCAAGGCTTTAAGTGCCAAATAAAAGGCACTCAGACTTCCATTTGGAACGCTAAGGGAAAATTGGTGATACAGGCGTCTGCTTTATCTCCAAGGAACAACCTACACTGGTTTCAGTCTTCTACGATTACTCCAGTTATGCGCGTTCTCTCTTCCCTTACCTCTGAGGACAACTTCTCTTTATGGCATCAACGTTTTGGCCACCTTTCGAAGAATGCATTACGACAGGCTCCTATGCATGTCAATGGTATGCCCACTTCGCTTACTCCTCTTTCCACTGCTCCCTGTAAAGGATGCGCCTTGGGTAAGATGCATGAGCGTACCTATGCAGACTCTTCCAAACGTGCTACTCGCCCTCTTGAGCTTGTACACACGGACCTTGTTGGTCCTTTGCCGACTGAATCGCGCTCTCGTACACGATTCATTCTTACTTTCATTGATGATTACTCTGGCTTTGGGCTTGTCTCCTTTGTCCGCCAGAAGGATGCTGTTCCCCAGCATTTTAAAAATATGGCCTCCTGGGCGGCGACCTACACTGGTCATTCGCTCACCTCTGTTCGTTCGGACCGTGGGGGGGAATTCATTGGTCACCAGATGCAACGGTTCTTTATGAATCAAGGTATCACACATCAGACCAGTGTTCCACACACACCCCAGCAGAATGGTCGAGCAGAGAGATTTAATCGCACCATGCTTGAAAAGGCAGAAGCGATGCGCCATCATGCATGTATGCCACCTTCGTTCTGGCAAGACGCAGCTGAAACTGCTGTCCATGTATATAATCGTCAACCTGTAAGACATCATGGCTGGAAGACTCCTGTGGAATTATTCCATGGGAAGAAACCCGATGTTTCCTACTTTAGGATCTTCGGTTGCCTTGCTTATGTTCATATACCCCAAGAGACTAGAGAGAACAAGCTTTCAGCGAAAGCTGAAGAGATGACCTTTATTGGTTATGCTCCCAACACCAAAGGCTATCATTTCTGGTCGGGTAAAAGACATCGCGTCTTTATCTCGACTAACGCTATCTTCGATGAGACTGTCTTCCCTCACTGTTCCAAAGAACAAGGTCACAGACCGACCTCTATTCCTGTTGAAGACGAAATACTAAATCAGCAAGACGATCCTCCACACCAGGAATGACTACGACCAGATCCGGATCCTCGTCGCGTCGATATATATATCCCTGGACCATTGGATGATCACCGACATCATCAAGCCCCACAGCCACCACAGGACTTCTTTGATGAAGTGCCTGACGATGATGAACCTTGGGAACCTCCGGCTATACCAGAGAGACCTCTTTCCCCGGTTCCATCAAATCATGATTCACCATCACCGACCATACCAGGTCGTAAACGTCCTAAACCTGAGTCTGAACATAGATACCCTATCGAGGATCTACATCAGCACAAACGGTATATGTTACCACCTCTTGACGAAGAAGAAGAAGATGAAAGTCCTCCACCTTCCAAGTTATGGTTAGCACCTCGTCAGCAGCGAAATGAAACTCTACCAGAGTTCAGAACGAGACCACACCAACATCATCCTACTAGAGATGACCGTTCTGCTACCCGCATACCTCCTACTCCTATTGAGATTCGACGATCTAATCGAGTCCCAGTTCCAAGGATTATTCCTGAGAACGCATATGGACATCGACCACCGATTGAAATCGAGCGAGACCTAAACGATCGTCCTCGAACTCCAATTCAGGAGGAGTATGTTTATCCTGCTGAACCTATGGATGTTTTACCCACTAATGAAATGGATGACCCGAATCAAATGTACGAGTCTTATGCTCGTCGGATCAATAATCTCCTATCAGCTGCAATTGCACCTGACTCTGTTCCTAAACAATACCGAGATGTTCTTAAACTATCCTCGGATGAACAGAAGACCTGGAGATCGGCTATGGATGAAGAGATGAAATCTCTTCACGACAGAAATGTCTGGGAGCTTGTGGATCTTCCGAAAGGACGTCACCCCATCAAGGGAAGATGGGTATTTGCTATGAAATCCGATGGACGAAAGAAAGCACGCTTCGTCGCCAAAGGATTCACACAAGTCTTCGGAATAGACTATGAAAACACCTTCGCTCCTGTTGCCCAGTTTGAATCCGTTCGCAACCTCGCCGCTATGGCAGCTCTTAATGGCTGGGAGCTACACTCTCTTGATGTCAAAACAGCCTTCCTCTTCGGTGAACTTGAGGAGGAAATTTACTTGGAGCAACCAGAAGGATTCGTGGTTAAAGGTCAGGAGACTAAAGTCTGTCGACTGAGAAAGTCCATCTATGGACTGAAGCAAGCTGCGCTTCAATGGAACAAGCAGCTACACAAGTCACTACTGGAAATGGGTTTCACCCGTTCGCTTTCAGATCCAGGGACTTATGTCAAAATTATCGGTCAGGATATCATTATCCTTATTGTTTATGTTGATGACGCACTTTTTACTGGTAGTAAAGAATCGCTAGTGAATGCTCATGTCAAGACATTCATGAAGAGATGGGAATCTCGCTACTTAGGCAAAGCCAAAGAGTACTTGGGTATTTGCTTCACTCGAGATCTTTCAAAGGGAACCTTGATCCTGGACCAAACCCGCTATGCGGAGAAAGTTATTCAACGCTTTGGTCAGGAGAATTGTAAACCCGTCTCGACACCTCTACCCACCGGCTATACGCCGAGACCTAACTCGAATCAGGCCACTGCCTCACTTCGATCGTCGTATCAATCGGTCATTGGATCATTGCTCTACATTATGCTTGGTACACATCCCGATATCGCTTACGCGGTAATCAAGATGTCCCAATTTGCGGCCAATCCCTCCGAAGAACATTTGCAAAGAGCCCTTTATATCGTCAGATATCTTTCTACAACGAAAGACCTTTGCATTTTATACTCGAGACATGGACCTACTTCTGGTCTAATCGCTTATAGCGATACTGATTGGGGAGGAGATCCGGAAACATCCAGATCTATGACAGGATATGTTGTTTACCTTGCAAATGGACCTATATCGTGGATCAGCAGACGACAGAAGAGAGTCAGGCTTTCTTCCACTGAAGCGGAATATTGTGGCATGACGGATACTGCAAAGCAGTTACAATGGCTTCGGAACTATTTCTCCGAACTCAATTGTCCGCTCAAAGCCATACCCATGTGTGTCGATAACCATGGAGCCATATTCCTTGCTTCAAATCCAGCTCAAGAAGGTCGCATCAAACACGTTCGTCTACACGAACACTTCATTCGTGAAGCTATAGAGTTTGGCGACGTGGAACTATTCTATGTTCCTATGAATATACAATTCACAGATATCTTTACAAAGAATCTGTCGAAAATACCATTCGAAGCTGGTAGGAAAGCATTAGGCCTTATTCCCTTTCCTTCATCGAACCTCTCTACGTGACGTTTACACTTTAGCGAGGAGGAGTGTTGAGAATCATGGATTCATTTCATTCCATACCATGATTCTGACGCGTTACATGTTGTGACACGTCGTGACTCAATCGTGACTCACTTATCTCTTATCTCTCTTATCTTTACTTACACTATTCGTGTTACTCATCACATAGATAAGGCTTTAACGCCATTGGACGATAACAGTATCTTACTGCGGATGACTCACTACTTCGTCAT